>WBMZ01016619.1:0-11611 GCA_013400975.1 Atrichornis clamosus | reverse complement strand
AGCGGTACCGGGGCGGGGTCAGCGCGCTGTGGGCGGGGCGGGGGGCGTGGCTAAGGCCGTGGCGCGCCGGGAAGGCGGAAGCGGCTCCCGGGCCCCGTGTGCCGGGACCGGGGGTCCGGGGGGGCCATGGCCGGGGCCGGCTGGGCCCCGCCGCGCCTCGACGAGTTCATTCTCACCGAGCGCCTCGGCTCCGGCACCTACGCCACCGTCTACAAGGCCTACAGGAAGGTAGGACCGAGCCCGCCGCCTGGGTCCCCCTTTTACTCCCCAGTCTGCCCCTCCATTCCCATGGCGCCCCATTTTGTCAGCCCTCCGCACCGGGTACCACCCCTATAACCCCTGCATGGGACCTGCAGCCCCCAGCCTGGGACCTGCCACCCCCTTGCAGACGTTCCTTCCCTCCCCTTCCTATCCGACATGGGGGCTGGGGGAGCACCCCAGGGTGGCTGTTTGGATGGGGGATTCCAGGGTGGCCCCCCTTTCTTGGCAGAGGGACACTCGTGAGGTGGTGGCTATCAAGTGTGTGAACAAGAGGAGCCTGAACCGGGCGTCGGTGGAGAACCTGCTGACAGAGATCGAGATCCTCAAGACCATCCGCCACCCGAACATCGTGGAGCTCAAGGACTTCCAGGTGGGCTGGGGGTTTTCGGGGGGGGGCTCTGAGCCTGAACTACTCCAGCTTGGGTCCTCCTGGCTTCCCAAGGGTGCATCCGTGGGGCTTGGTGCCAGCAACTGGGCAAACTGGTCCAGGCGAACCTGTGTGGGTGGGAACTGGCTGGAGTGGCACAATGGGGTCTTATCTCCTCTCAGTGGGACAGCGACCACATCTACCTGATCATGGAGTTCTGCGCCGGGGGGGACCTCTCCCGCTTCATCCGGATGCGCCGGATCCTCCCCGAGAAGGTGGCACGCATCTTCCTGCAGCAGCTCGGTAAGGACACTCTGCCTGCTCCCACACCGGCCCCAGTGGGGACCATTCCCGGGGCTTTTGGGGTGCAGGGCTGCTGTGCTGCCATGTGCCCATCCACCCACCAGCCTGCGCCCTGAAGTTCCTCCATGACCGCAACATTTCCCACCTGGACCTGAAGCCGCAGAACATCCTCCTGAGCACCGTGGAGAACCCCCAGCTGAAGCTGGCAGGTCAGGGCAGCTGCCTTTGAGGAGCTGGAGTGGGGGAGATCCCTTTTGCTTGTGTCCCCATGAGCTCTTTCCCCGGCAGATTTCGGCTTTGCTCAGTACATGTCGCCGTGGGACGAGAAGCACGTGCTGCGGGGCTCCCCGCTCTACATGGCCCCCGAGATGGTGTGTCGGCAGCAGTACGATGCCCGCGTGGACCTGTGGTCGGTGGGCGTCATCCTTTATGGTGGGCTTTGGCTTTTATCCCCCCTGGGGGGGGCCGCTTAGGGCTGGTTTCCCCCTTCCATCTCCCCCTGCTGCTCCTTCCTACCCCTGCAGAAGCACTTTTTGGGAAGCCGCCCTTTGCTTCCCGCTCCTTTGCCGAGCTGGAGGAGAAGATCCGCAGCGACCGGGCTGTGGAGGTAACGTGGGATGGGATGGAGCCGGAGGGGGTTCTCACAGCGGTCGGTGGTCTCAGCCCCTTCCCTCCCCAGCTTCCCAGCCGGCCCCAGCTCTCTCTGGAATGCCGGGATCTCTTGGGACAACTCTTGGAGAGGGACCCTCTGAAGCGCATCTCCTTCGAGCGCTTCTTTGCTCACCCCTTCGTGGACATGGAGCACGTCCCCGGCCCCGAGAGCCTCGGCAAGGCGGTGAGCAGGGGGGCTGGGGGGCTGGACCCTGGGAATGGGGGGAGTCTGAAGTCTGAGCCCACCTTGTGTCCCCCAGACCAACCTGGTGGTGGAGGCAGTGAAGAAAGATCAGGAGGGGGATGCCAACGCCGCCCTCTCCCTCTACTGCAAAGCCCTGGAGTATTTTGTGCCAGCGCTGCACTGTGAGTCCCCCCCGGGGGCTGTGTGGATCCTGGGTGTATTTTGGGGGGGCAGCACCCCAGAAGAGCCCAGTTTTCAGCCCACCCACCCCATGTTTGATTGTTTTCCCCCTCAGATGAAAGTGATGCACGGCGGAAAGAAGCTATCCGGGCCAAGGTGAGCCAAAACCCCTGGGGAGGTGGGGGGCAGCACCCCCATCCTCTGTGCCCTGTATCGGGGGTCTCCTCACCCCCAAAATGCTCACAGGTGGGGCAGTACATCTCCCGAGCAGAGGAGCTGAAGGTGTTGGTCACCTCCAGCAACAAGAACCTCCTGGAGAAAGGGAACCCGGCCAGAGAGCTCCTCAAAGGTAGTGATTTTTGGGGATCCTCCAGTGCTGAAGCTGGCAGGGGTCACTGGTGGGGTGAAGGGTGAAGGTTTTGGACACTTGCCATTGCCATGTCCCCTTGCAGAGATGGCCAAGGACAAGCCCCGGCTCTGCGCAGCGCTGGAAGTGGCTTCAGCTGCCATCGCCAAGGTGAGGAGTGGGCTTTGGGGTCCCCTCACCCCTCGAGTGGAAGGGGAAGAAGCAAACCTGGTGGGGAGGGAAGTGGTGTATTCCCCCAGCCACAGCTGCCCCCGGGGTCTCTTGCAGGAGGAGGAAGGCAGGGATGACAGTGACACCCTGGAGCTGTACCAGCAGAGCCTGGGGGAGCTCCTGCTGCTCCTGGCCGGTGAGTTTGGGCTGTGGCAGGGGCTTCGGGGCAAGGAGGGATCCTTTTCCCATCCCTTATCCCGTGGCACGTCCCTCTTCTCTCTGCAGCGGAGTCAGCGGGGCGGCGACGGGAGCTGCTCCACGCAGAGGTGAGTGCCAGCCGTGGGACACCCACCTGTGCCCCTTGGCCTGGCTCCAGAGGGACTGTGTGCTCTCTCTCTCTGCCAGATCCAGACCCTGATGGCCCGAGCCGAGTACCTGAAAGATCAGATCAAGGTATGGTTGACTGGGGGGACTCCGGAACATGCTCTGGGGAATAAAGGCTGGAAAACTCTCCTTTCTCTTGGCAGATGCGGGAGGCACAGTCCATGGGCAAGGAGGCGCTGGCAGAGTCCGTCCGGAGCGGTGAGTCCCCCTCTTGGGAGGGGACTCCGGGAATATCCCTCCAGCTGCCACAGCCGTGGGGATATCCCTGCCCACGGGTGATCCCGACCCCGCACACCCTCGTCCTCCCCCAGCCCGGGGTCATCCACGCCCGGGAGCCCACCTGGACTGGGTGGCAGCGCCGTGTGCAGTCAGGTGAGTCCCCTGTGTCCCCCGGCACAGCCTGTACCTTGCAGTGATTCCCAGGAGCTGGCCAGCGGGATGCTGCTCACTGCCTGCCAGGAGATGCCGGCGGAAAGATGAGGCTTCTGTCCCCCCTCACCAGGGTGACACCTCGGGGTTCACCCTCAGGCTGCCACCCCCGGGGGCTCTGCAGGGCCATCTGCCCCTCTGCCAGGTGCTGGCGTGGGCTCATTTCCCTGCCAGCCCTGCCTTGACCGTCTGCTGCTGCAGCCTCTCCTGCCACAGCAGGCGGGTTATTCCACTCTAATTCCCTCCGCTGGCTGCCACAGGATGGGTATTTTTATCCTGGCGCCGGGCTCTGGCAGGATATCCCCCATGCTTTTTTGGCTGGGTGTTTTTTCCACCTCCCAAATTCTGGGGGAGCGTCTGCGCGGCCCAGGGTTCCGGCTGGGAGCTGAGGGTGGACAGGGATGCTCCGCTGTGCCTTCCTCGCCCAGCATCTACCTCTGCATCCACCGCTGCTCGTCCAGCCTCCAGCACCCCTCTGCACTGTCCCAGCCCAGCCATACCTCCCTCTCTGTGCTGGAGCAATGGGAATGAGGCTTTTCCTTCCTAAACCCGGAGTGTGGCAGGTACTCGCTGCATCGTCAGTGTCATGAGTGTGAGCAGTGCTCAAGGGGGACTGATTGAGTTGGAAATGAACAGGAATCAATCACCTTCAGGGAGACACCTTTGGCATCCTGTCTGCTCTGCTCCACTCCTCAGGGCTCTGACAACCCCAAGATCCAAATCATGTTCCCAGGAGTCACTTGTCTGGGATGCTGAGGTTGCCTGTCCTGCAAAACAAGGGACTTGTCTCAAAATCTACTGTATCTCAAGGGAATGTTATTTATTGTCTTTAATAAACTCTTAATTTTGGTTTCTCCACCTCCTCCGCTCTTGGGTTTGTGATTTGAGCCCTAAGAGGGGTCCTCAGGCAAGCCCAGGAGCCAGAGCCAGCCTGGGGTCCCAGAGCCATCGAGGAGGGCTGGACCTTGTCCCTGTTCCCCCAGGAGCAGAGCTGGGGTGTCCCCTTCTCTGCTCCAGCAGCGCCCTCCCTTCCTGTGCTCCCCAGGGACACGAGGCAGCCAAAGCAAGGTTTGACCTTGTTTTCACTTCCCATCTTTTTATTTTTTGTGTGTGTGGAAAACACGGAGCAGAACAACACGAGCCGTTACGTAAAATCCTGTTTTCTCCAATAGATTTTTGTGGTGGGCAAGGAAGTGCTGAGTTGGGCTGTGAGGGAAGGCAGAGGGGCTGGAGCAAACAATGGGGGTATTTTTGGGGTGTCCCAGGGATGCTCTGAGTCACGACCTCTTCCCAAGACAGCCTCTCCCCCAGATCTCCCGTGCCGGCTGCTCCGTGCTCAAGCCGGTGAAAAGCTTCCTGGGCAGATGCGACAAGGCATTTTTATATCTTCTTTTTATTATTATTATTATTATTCTGAGCAGAGATTATATCCTGAGGCTTTAAAGCTCTTTCCAGCCCTGTGTCCTCCCCCGGCCCGTGGCTAGCGTGGAGCCGCCGGGGACGGCTGCACCGGCTGGCTGCGGCAGCCGGCGCGGATAATCGCATCTGCCTTTACGCTCGGCCGGCAACGCGGGCCATTGCGGAGCCTTTGGAAGCAGGACGAGGCTCTGGATGCTCCCCTGGGGGTGATGGAGCTCAGGGTGGCCCAGCTTTGTGTCGGGGAGGATGTGAGTGGCTCCTGCACCAGGGGTGCTCGGCGGAGCGCTGCCCAAATGTCACTGAGGGAAAGCGGCGCAAGGCGAGCAGTGCCCAGCCCGGCAGCGCGGACAGGAGGAGCTGCTCCACTCCAGTCCCATCCATGCCATCACCCAGCCCTCCCAAAGGGCTCTCCCAGCTCTCACAGCGTGGCTCTCGGGGCCAGATTGTCACCCAAAGGGACACGGGGATGGCAGATGGGTTGTCGCCCTCGTGGTGCCAGCCCGTGGGTTGATGTGAGTTCAAACACTCAGGGGCTTGGGGAGAGCTGGGTCAGTGTGTGGAGCCAACCTTGGGCTTTCCCAGGGCTCTTTAATCTGGATTAATCCCGATAGCTGGACCAGCAGTGAGTGGATGGATGGGGCCATCCCTTCCTGCAGCAGCTCACAGGGAGGTTTAATTGCCTGCAGAAAGAAGAAGGGAGATTCCCCAGCCTTCCATGGCGGCTCATTTGTTTCAGTGCTTTAACAATTGCTCATTTAATGCTTTATCCATTGGGGAAACCACTCGCTCATCCCACGCTCATCAGTGGGAAGGAGGAAGATCCTGCAGCTGACTGGGGAACAGGCTGGTGCAGGAGGGCAGGAGTTTTTTCAGTAAAATGTATGTTATTTGACCAATAAAATTTATTTTACTCTATCAACAAAATTCCCCATTGCCAGCATCTTCCAGCAGCCAGCAAGGGCTTGCTTGGACAAATGCATCCCAATCATGGCCACCTAGGTGAGGAAATTACGTAGGGTCTGTAGAAGAGAAAGAAAAGAAAATTTCTGCTTTAACCCACAATAATTTTTGCTTTAAAATTTTTTAGTCTGTGTGTTGATGCCCACAGCAGTCGTATGGTGAGGAGGCAGCCAGGGTGCAGGGATGCTCGGGATACGGCAGCGGGCACGGCTGGAAACTGGGGTGCATCCCTTGATGGGCAGGGAAAAGGCAGGAGAGGGGCTGCCTGCCCCTGCTCCCCCCCATCCCGACCTCTCCTCCCTGCATCCCGACCTCTCCTCCCCGGCACAGGCAGCGGGCCAGCGATGGGAGCAGGGATGCAGGCTGGGAGCATCCTCGGAGCTCCCGATGCTTTGCCGGGAACGCTTTGCTGAGGCTTAACACGTCGCGCGGAGCCGGGCGGGGGGAGCGCGTGCTGCTTGGCTTTTCACATGCCTGGGGGTCATGGTGCCTCCTAAAATAAACCCGCTGAGCTTCACGCGGCCTTTGCGTGGCGGCACGTGGGCCGGGGAGAGCGCGGAGCGGAGCCCGGGGGTCGGGGATGGGGGGCAGGGGAAGGGGGTGCGGAGCAAAAGGTGCGGGAGAGGATCCCGGCTGGTTGAGGGCGGGATGAAGTGCAGGGCGGCACCCCCAGCCCCGTGGCTCTCCGCTCTGGTCGGGATCCCGCTCTCCCGTGGGATGTTTGTTGATCACGCCTCGCCATCAGCCTGGGATTTAAACACCAAGGGCTCGGCTCGGTCCGTGCCTGCTCCCTGCTATCCCTTTCCTGGTGGGAGATTAGATCAGCTTGGGCTGATCCTCATCAGGTATGATCTCCTTCCAGAGCTAAAGCTGCTCCTGCCAATCTTCCTTCTCATTTCTTCCCAGCTCCCAGTGCTGTGTGGGGCTGGATTTGGGATCTGATGGAAGCAGACGTCTCTGGAGCTGCTGGCACATCTCCTGGTCCCTGGGGCTGGAGGGTTGTGAGGATGTGTGTCCCCACGGGCACAGCATCACACCTGAGGCTGCCTCTGTCTGTCTGTCCTCTTAGGGATGGAAATCAGGAGTTTCCCAGAATTACCTGGCCCTGGCAAGGGATTACCAGGGAGCTGGGAGCAGAAAGGAATCTCTTGACAGAGCAGCTCCAGCCATATCCTAATTCAACATCAATAACAACAACAACAACGTCAGCTTCCCAGCACCATCTCCTATGTTTTTCTGGATGACCCACCGCTCCATGGAAAACCAAACTGCAGTTAAGCAACTCCCATGGGATTCGAAGGAATAAATTCCCAGCCCGTGCCAAGTTTTTCCAGGAAGCCTCACCGCGGGAGCCCACTGCCTGCTGGGATGCAGTCAGGCTGGAGCTGCTTCGGCTGGGAGTCACACCTGTGCTGCCACAGGCTCATCCCTGCAGAGACGTGTCCTTGCTTGGAGCAGTGCCGCGGACATCCCGCAGTGTCCATGAGACTCAGTGTTCTGAAGGTTTTATATTAAAATAGCCAAAAATCTGTGAAAAAAATGGGAATTTTGCTTGCTTTTAAACCTGACTGCTGACAACAAACTGCTCGTAGCATGCCTTTGGTCCCACACGTGACTACAACCAGGACCACAGCTTCGGGATGCTGCTGCCAGGGAGTTCTCCCTGGAGCTTCTGTCCCTGCTCTGAAAAGGGGCAGCCCAAAACCGTGATCGGTAAAACAGAGCTCAAGGAGAAAAATAAATGCATAGACATCTCCTGGTATTTATTCCACCGGTTATAACAGTACCATGGCACGGGGACAGCACAGGAGGTGGAGGGACACTCAACCGAGCACAGCGCACAACTACAGCACGATGGAGCGGGAGGAAGGGGAGATATTCCCTTATCACTTTGTTCTTCTCCTGGAAGGAACAAGGACAGGAGCAGACCCCAGCCCAGGAGAGGGAAGGTGTACACCACTGCTCCAGAAAAGGGCTGTTGCAGGCTCAGCTGAGCACCAGGGAGGGGGTTTGTTCCTCTCTGGTGTTAATTCAGGCTTCAGGCCTCTGGTCCTCAGCATCCCCCTTCCCACAGGGATGAATGAGATCATATAGCAGGTCTTATAGCAGGTCCTTCCCAGCTGGCTCCTTTAGAGGGGCCCTCAAGGGCAGAGGGGTTGGTGTTCCTTGCACGGATGGGATGTTTTTTCTCAGGTGATGGGTACAGGATGCGGGGAGGGGGGGTGTTCCACACCCTGCCTCGTCCTTGCAAAGCAAATTGTAGCCTCCCGGTCATTTCTAGGAGAAAATGTGGAGGCAGAGACACAGCACATGGCCACCACACAGCGTCCTTCCCACGCTGGCGTGGGTCAATAACACTCAAGGTCACTCTCCTTCCCTGCAACCTCCCCGGCTCTGGCTACGGACACCCCCTGCCGCGGGCACGGGAGGAGGTGTTGGGGTACGGGGGGGACATGCTGGCTCTTGGCTCTAACCTCAGACCGGAGAACGAAACGAAAGCCACACATCAGGGACATCTGGGTCAGGGACTCGAGGGGTCACACGGCTCAGGAGGACCCGAGTGACACACTGCGAGGGTGACAACATCGGTGGGGTCCCCGCCGCGGGCAGCAGCCCCCGCCAGACCCTTTGCTGCATCCCCTCCCTGCTCCCCCACCGTCGTGCCGGCAGCAAGGGGGGCTCAGCCCCGTCACATCACGGCGCATTTCTCCGCCGACTGCTTCAGGTCCTCTAGCGTGGCCGAAGCTTTGTCCTTCAAGGAATCAAGGTCCAGGTTCTGGATGTTGCTGAGCTGGCCGATAACCGAGTTCTTCTCCTCCTCCTCCTCGTTGTCCTGCTCGATCATCTTGGCCAGCTCTTTGGGCAGCTCCACGTCACCTCCCACCAGCTGGATCTGGTTGTCATCCGTTTCGTTCTGGAATGGGCCGGGAGAGAGTCAGGAGGGCGGATGTCACAGCGGGAAGGGGGCTTCTGGAAGCACTTGCAAGCCTCACTGAAGGGGCTTTGGGCTGTCTTCCCATTTTCAGGTCAGTGTAGGAAGGACCCTGGGGCTGAGGGTGGGTTGTTGATCCAGGCTGAGCAGAGCCTGGGCGCTCACAGCAAGAGCTGAGATGAAAACCCACGAGCGGCACCAGTAGAAACTGGTTTTCGGCTCACGTTGTGGGGGGTTAGGCACCTAATTAAGCTACACGTATGCTTAACGACTGCTCCCACCGGCGATCGGGATCAGCTCTGCGCCGGGAGCCACGGGGAGACTCTGGATGAGGCAGCCCGGCTGCCAAGAGGGATCAGTAATGAGCAGAAGAAACTTGTCAAAAGATGAGAAGGGACATCTCAAGCACAAGAAGGCAGTGAAAGGATTGTGGGGCCAGATCCAAACAAATCCCAGTTTCCCCTGGAGAATAAAAAAATCTCCATCTCTTCTTTCTCTGCCTTTTCTGGCTTTTGGCAGGGGGTAAAATAAATTCTCCAGCTGTTTATTTCCTGGTGATAAAAGGGGGGTGGGAAGCAAGGGGGGTGAATCCAGGCTGGCTGAACAATGCCAAACAATTGGAACAATCTCACTTGGTTTAGCTGACCCTTCGGAACTAATATTAGCCCAGCTCCAATTTAGAGTATTCACCGCTGAGAGAATCTTCCTGAATAAAGGGTGGGTTTGGAGGGAGAAGAGCTTGTGACAATTCCAAGAAGGGCTGAATTATCCCTTGATTAAATTGTTTTTAGTAAATCGTTCATCGGGCGGAAATTCCAAAATTGGAGTTTAGGCGGGAGATGTTTGCCAAATAATCTGGGGAGAGAAACTGGCTAATCCAGCCAGAAAGGTGTAACCCTGGCTCCACTCCCAGCTCCAGGGAGTCTGGGGTGAAGGTGGCTTTCCCTCAGCCGGCTGGATTTAGGGGCTAAAAGCGAGGAAGAGGGGGATCAAGCAAGGCTAGGAGTCCCACTGCCTGGAGCTGGCAGTCTGTGGGGCTCAGGGGTGATGGAAAGGGGCCAAAGTCTGGGGAGAAGGATGGTTTTGAGGGGAACTGACTCGCATTTCGGTTTTGTGGCTTGAAATCCATCCAACCACGGGGGTCCTTGTCCCTTCCCCTCACTCCAGAGTTCCATCTAGGGACTGGCTCCCCGTGCGCCCCCCATTCCCAGCACAACCATACCTTGGGGAGCCTGTACTTGTCTCGGAAGTGGGACCTGACCGTGGCTCTCTCCGCCTTGCGCTGGGCAAACTGGGCATCTCTCTCCATCCTGTGAAGCACACAGGGCAGTTACCAAGAGCCCGTGCCCCCCATCCCTGGGTCTGTGCAACCCCCCAACCTCAGCACCCCCCATTTTCTCTGAAAAGTCCCAGTTTCCCACAATTTCCTCCCCCCAGCACAGCCTGAAAGGAGAAAACAATCCCATCTCCCGGGCAAGGAAGCGGATTAAGGGATTAGGGGGCTCATTAAACTCCCTCACGGTCCTGCTGTCCCCAGCGCTGGCTGCCCCCAGCTCCCATGCACGGGATGGGGGACTGCAGCGGGAGCACCCCCTTTCCACAGGGACCGCGGAGGTCCGTCCCGTCCCTGCGCCGGTCGCACTCACTTCTCCTCCACCAGCTGCCGCTGATACTCCTCATACTCCTCGCGGGTCATGCCCTGTGCCTCGGCCGGAGACTTCTCGCCCTCGCTCTTCTCCTCGCCGCCCAGGCCGCCCGTCAGGTTCTTCAGCTGCCCCCCCACCATGCTCTTCACCATGAACGCCATGGCCGCGCTCTCGGGGCGCCGGGGAGCCGGGGGGCACCGCGGCTCTGCAGCTGGGACAAGCGGGGTTACTGGGAGCTCTGGGGTAGCCGGCAGTGGGGAAAGATGGGGATGCAGAGTGTGGGGAGCTGGAGCGAGCTGGGGTGCCAGGGAGCCGAGAAATAATCGGTGCCGGGAGTAGGGAGCTACCGGGAAGCCGGGATGCTGTGGATGGAAGCTCCTGAGGAGCCGGAGTGCCCGGTTAGGGAGGAGCTGGGGTCACCGGAGATGAGCTCCTGGGCAGCTGGAGTACCGAGTGCCCGGGGAGCTGGGATACCGGGCTGTGGAAGAGCCGGGGTCAGCGGAACTGGGCTCTTGGGATGCTGCGGCACTGGGTTATGGAGGAGTTGGGAACAGGGAAGGTGAGTTCCCGGGAGCTGGGATACGGGGTTATGGAGGATCCGGGATCAGCAGAGCCTGCTCACTCACAGGGAGTCGGAGTACCGAATTCCTGGGGAGCCAGGATCAGCAGAGCTGAATTTCCGGGGAGGCAGAATACCGGGTGATGGAGGAGCCGGGGTCAGCAGAGCTGAGTTCCCGTGGAGTTGTGGTACGGGGTTATGGAGGAGATGGGGTCAGCGAAGATGAATTCCCGGGATGACGGAGTACGGAGTTCCCGGGATGCCGGAGTACGGGGTGGTGGAGGAGCCAGGGACAGGGGAGCTGAGTTCCCGGGGAGGTGGGGCACGGGTTATGGGGAGATGGGGTCAGAGGAGATGAATTCCCGGGATGACGGAGTACCGAATTCCCGACGAGCCGGGACCAGCAGTCAGCGCAGCGGTGTTCCCGGGGCGGTGGAGCACGGAGTTCCCGGGATGCCGGAGTACTGAGTGATGGAGGAGCCGGAATCAGCGGAGCGGAGTTCCCGGTGAGACGGGATGCTGAAGAGCTAAGCTCCCGGGGCAGCGGAGTCCCGAACTCCAGGGATGCCGGGGTCAGCGGAGCGGAGTTGCCGGGATGCCGGAGTACCGAGTTCCCGGGATGTCGGAGTACGGGATGCCGGAGTCGCCGGGATGCCGGGGTGTCCGGGGCTCAGCGTGGCCGTGCCGCCCGGCCGCCCATGGCGGAGCCGGTCCCGGCGGGGAGCGGAGGGGAGCGGGCGCTGCAGCACCGGGGCTCGCACGGCTCCGGTGTGTGTGTCCCTGCACGGCGGCGGCGGCACCGCCTCCCGCCCGGCCCCG
>WBMZ01016617.1:0-42322 GCA_013400975.1 Atrichornis clamosus | reverse complement strand
CGCCGCGGGGGCCGGGCCTGCGCGGCCGCGCCGGGCACTGCACCGCGCCGCGGGGCCGGCGGGATGGATGCGCGCCGCGCTGCTTAAAGGATGCGGGCTCAGGCGGGGTAAGTCAGCAATCTGCTACGGATGCTGTTCTGCTGCAGTAATGTGGTCTCTAGGGGAACTCGGGCTTGATGCATGCTACGCTGCCTAGGCTTCCTCCAGCCCGTCGCCTCTCTGCTGCTCTTAAATGGAGGTTACAGCTGATCCATCAGCCACAGAGCTGCACGCATGCCCACCTTCTCAGCCTTCAGTGGTGGAAACTTATTAATTTCTGCCTTCGACTTCAGGCCCGTTGGTTTCCTGTCTGAAAGCATTATTACTTTTGTCCATGTGGCAAAATAATTAGCATACAGATGAGAAGGGATTCTGCCTCTGAGCCTCAGTCGCAGGAGAAGATGTGCAGTGGAAAGTTGATTGGATGAATGGAGAACAAATGGTGGGCGTTCAAAAGCATTAGGAGAGTTTTGTTGTCGTGGAGCAGGTTTGTCAGTTTTCTAGGTGAATCTCGTAAGATGGAAGGCAGGGTGGCTGGTGCCGAGACGACTGCTTGACAGACTGTGGCCTACTTGAAGGTGCACGTTTGGACTGCATGCATAGATAATTCCTGTGGACTAATTTGTTTTGCAATTCTGCGGCTTTCCCTTTCCTATTCCCTCAAGGTAAATATGTCCTTTTATCACTATTGTTATTTGCAGGGGACTTTGTTGTTGTTGACAAAGTGATGGAAAGTTCAACTCTTTGGGCAGTTAACAAAGGAATAGCTGCGGTTTGTTCTTCTCCCAGCCCAGCTCCACAACACATAGTCCTGTGCATAGAGCTGGAGGAGGCTGAGCAGCTCGGGGCCCGATCCTGCTCTCCCTGAAGTCAGTGGGGAGTTTGACATTGCTTCCAGTGTGAACAGGATCGAGCTCTCAGTGATTGTTGTTTTAATAATGACTGCTGAAAATATCAGATTTCTGCTTCCTATTTTCTAGAACAATGTGGGCAGACCTGTAAAATTAGCAACTACTGTTTCAATGAAAGCCCTACTGTGATTAGTTTTGATTGGTGTGGTATGCATTTTCTCCGCTGAAAGGAAAGAAAAAAGCTTATTTAACATAAACTCGCCAGTAATGCTAACACCTAAGTTGCTGATTGACAAATTGCTAGTGATTCTCTCAGCTGCATATATCTCTGTTACGTATGTGTCCTTACAAAGGGTTCTTTTTTGAGAGAAGAAAACAAAAGAAAAAAATAAACAAGCTATCTGTGAATTACATAGTTTTTTGTCAGATAATAATACTGAGTCAGACAGGAATCCCACTT
This sequence comes from Atrichornis clamosus, assembly GCA_013400975.1. NCBI lineage: Eukaryota > Metazoa > Chordata > Aves > Passeriformes > Menuridae > Atrichornis > Atrichornis clamosus. The sequence goes on along the minus strand of WBMZ01016617.1, from coordinate 40,972 downwards.
CTCAAACACAGCATCCATTGATAGGCATTTCTTATATAATTCTGATGCTGTGTATAAAATACGTGGTACTTGAACATTTTGTTACATCTGCTCTTTTTCATGTAGTCATTTAGGAATATTTTTATTCAATTTTCATGATTCCTAATCTCCTTAAAAATGGTGATTTTCATTTTAACTGACCTAATTTTGAAACTGCATTTTAGGTTGGGGCTAAGTAGAAATTATTATCTGGTAATTGTCTTTACATAGTTCTTCTGACTATTGTAGAACAGTTTAATAGATTGTTTGCTTTAATTTGAGTGGTGTGGGGTATTTTTTACCTTTATTTATGTTGTTGGGGAGACCAACAACTACAGTTCCAAACGATGTTTAGTTTTTGCCTTTCTCTGCTTTTTAAATTTTAATTGCCATTTCAGTTTTGTTTGATAGTTTATTGTCAAAAATTGCCAAACAAAAGTCTTTGTCATGTCACTCCGCAAGCAAGAAACCCCCAAAATATTGGAAGAAACTGTTAACCCTTAGTAGGCAGTTAGCAGGTACCCCTGATGATCTATTAAGGTTGATCAAGTTTGGAATGATAAGGTTAAACTTGGTTGCTGTAATGTAGTCTGGTGACTATATATATTTATGCTTCTTTGCAATATGACACATTTAAAAACAATTGAGATGGCAACGTAGCACTTCAAATATTAGAAATACAGAGTGATGCAAGACTATGTAAAAAATCAGGATCTTTCTAAGTAATTATATTTTTCTAAAATCTACATTGATTTATCAAGTGAAACAAAGAGGAGAGTAAATTATTACAAGAGTAAATGTAGAATTAGGTGCATTTTAACCTAATCTTACAGTCGATTCAATTTTGTATGTATTTTACAGCTTGAACTTTCTGGAGAGTGAATGTTCTTTCTCTCCCCCCCACCCCTTATTTTCACAAACAAGGGCAATAGTTAAATGCTAAACCTTTACAGTGGTTTATTTGTTTTAGATTCAAATACCCAGTTATATGCCCACATTTTCAAAAAGGGCATCAGGTTTATTGTAGTAGTTCTTAGTTCATAGTGTGACTTTGTTGTTTTACTCTATAGTCTTGGATGTCATATATTATGGATTTGAGCAACTGTGTTTGGAGACAAAGACAATTAAGAAAGAAGAGAAGCTACTTCAGTATAATCAGAGGTGTATGATTTCTCCAGATTTGTTAAGGACTATTTTTGAGGGTCTGTATTTTTCCTGTTCTTTTCTATTTTGTTAAATTTTTGTGTTGAGGAGATGAATAAGATATTCAAAGCAGTATTTTGATTATATACACATACGTGCATACACATATGCGGCAGTCTATTAACTAGGCATAGAAACTTTGGTGTATGAAGGGCAGAAATGGTACTGTTTTGAAAACTGTTCTGCGCTGGTCAGGCTTTTATATAGGCTCTAAAAGAATGAAAATATGATTCCCATCCATTAACATTTCCATGGCAGATGAGTACGGGTATTTCTTTCTAAGTGCATTGCACAAGCACATTTATGAAACAAAGTTGTCTGTGTTAGAATCATTTCTTGATCAACTTTGAGAACAGTCATTATTTTGTTGAGAGAGTCAGTGGTGGAAAAATACTTTGATATTAAATAGGTATATGACACTGAATATCTTCATGGAAATGCTGAACTGAATATCACTTTGTCTGAGCTTGATGAATGTTTGCATCGTGTTGATTAACTTTCAGTAAAGATGTGAAGTTCTTGATAGTATAGTACCAGAAAACTTTATGGCTGTGGATTTCTTACTGACCTTTTCTTTCTCGTAATAGGAGTGATGAGAAATGATGATAAGATTATCAATGGTCTTTTAAACAAAAGTGCCGCCAGATTTCTATGGAGTAAAAATGGGTGCAGACCAAATAGCATCATCTTCTCCACATATCCTAGATTAAAAAGTCACAAGGAGAGCAAATCAAAGCTTTTGTAGCTTGTTGACAAAGATTATCTCTTTAGAATCCTTCACAGTGTTTTGCTTTGATTAGAATCACTCTGCCTATTTTAGCCATAGAGGAAAAAGCAGAAGATGTAATGAAACTGAAATGAAGGGGACACATCTTGTGTGGGGAGGGGGAGTAGGACAAAAATCACAATAGGATTTTTGATCCCTTAAAAGGGGATGAAAACAGTAAACATTATTATTAGATTGGATTTAAAATCTGATCTCTGATCAGATTTTCAGTGTGTATGTACTAGTTCAACATGTTTTCACTGAAGCTGCAGATATGGAACACAGTCACCAAGTAAGGAAACTGGCCAGCTTGGTTGTGGAAATAACCAGGGCTGCAGGGCACCCCAGAGAGATCCATCAAATCAGGTCAATATAGAACTGTCTGGTAGGTTGTAAACAATAAGAAATCAATGTTGTGTCTGCCAGTAGACCCTTTGGTTTGCTGAAGCTCCCACCTGCCTAATGCATCTGGGCAGTTGGTTTGAGAAACCAGTCTCCTTCAGGATAAATTTTCTGTTTCTTGAAGGTCTATCATAACCAAATTGATTATAGGTCTACACCAGGCAAAGTCATAAACATCTGTAAGGTCACAGATTCTCAACCAAACCAGCACTGGGGTCTATTATTTTGTGAAGTATTAAAGGTCTGCATTTCTCATACCTTATGTCAGCACGGCATTTTTCATCAGGAAGTTGATTAAAAAGGGCATGGTATACTACAAATATATGTTCACTTGGCACAATTTCAGCTGGTTCAGTCTGAATCTGACGAGTGCTGTCCCTTGCTTGGTGCAGTGGTGAAGAGAATTAGGGCAAAGCAGCAATTAAAAAAAAAATTATTTTCGTGGTAGGTTTTTTTGCTGTTTTGTTCCTGCTTTGCGTGATCCTGCTCCTGACCCCAAAGGAAAGAGAGCAGTGAGCTTTGGAACAGGTTTGTAATATCCCTTCATAGAGTGACAGGCCAACATTTCTCATGCGGCTCCAGTAAAATAAAAAGAAAACATCTCCTCACTCTCTCATGTTTCTGTTGTTAATAAGATTGTTTACAGACAGAATGTAATGCAGAGTATAGTAACCATTCAAAAAAGCCTTCAGACTGCTCACTGAATGGCTAATTTTTTCCAGGCTCTCTTGTGATGTCGTCTCCCTTGTGTCCTGTTCCCCCCTTTACAAATAGTGATACTTACTTGAAAGATGTAATACTGCAATATTTATATTTCATATCAACAGCTTGCTTTATTTTTCCAAGGGAAATCCCCTTTTCTCATCGTGTCTCTAGCCAATACTGGAGGATATTACCAAGGGAATAAAATTTTATGCCTAATTTTAGTGTTCCTCTGCCTAATGTAGTGTGAATAAGTACCATGTTACAGCATTTAACCTAGTCCATCTTTGTCACTTTCTGAACAGTTCCTCAGTTCAAATAAAGTAGTCAAAATGCAGAAGGATAAGATCTCCAAGGTTTGTTATGAGGATGAACTGTAGGGAGTAGATGATCTGGCATTCCTTCAGTGCTGCAGCAGGGCATTCTCTCACATAATGAATACTCTTGGAAGGGGTTTCCCAGGCCTCTTGTGATACTGTAAATCAGTGGCTCATCCTTTTATTTCTTATTTCCTTCACCAGAATTGTTAAATCCAATGTATTAGTTTTCCGCAGTGGTGATTTGTTTTAGTAATATTTTGAGAGATACTAGCAATTCCTCTGTTGTCTGAATAGGAAAAGGCCATGTTTAAATATGAAACTATGTTTATAACAACTTTGCATGTATCGTGGCTGTCATGTCATATGCATAAATACTCAGGATTTTTTTGGGGGTATGTGCATATTTAGGAAGAATGGTTACTGTTATGCCATAGAAAATGATAAGGTTGAGTACAGGACTTTTAATTTTCTTTGCATCTTTATAATGCTCTTGGCATGTCTAAGACAAATTGTTACGAATTCAGAATTATATTTCTGCAGTGTCTTGGTTATGCAACATAGTTTGAATTAAAAATCCAGAAAAACAAATTCCTTGGGCTTGGAGTTGACACTAAAAAGTAATGCTTGTGTTTTTTCAGCACGTGCAAGCACAAAGTCCATTCTGGGTCTTGCTTGGAAACACCCAGAGTTTACGCAGGTCAAGTTAAAATATCCTCACACATAGAAAAAGCTGTCTCTTCCAGCAGTGGTAAGATGCCTGCATAGTTGATATGTTACTTATTTACTAAAAGAAACAAATTTGCTAATTTCATCAAGAATTTCACAATCCTCTGATCCTTTGGCTGTGATCAACCTGCACCCAATCTCAAACTCCAGTTTCCATCAGACTTCGAATCTCATCACTTCAGGTGATGAATAAACATTTTTCTCAACCTTTTAAAATACTCTACCTGTTTGGATCTACTTGAGCTTAAGGGCTCAACTCTGTGTGAGTTATTGGACCTCCATATTCCAGGAAAAAAGCATACTTCAGTCCTCAGGGATAGTGAGCGCAGGCCAGGCTGAAGCATTCTCACAGGAACTAAGATGATTTTTGGACATTGCAAGTATAAGATGGAGAGGTTGTGATGAGAGGAATGAGTAACAATGTCACAGCAGGGAAAAAGAATCCAACCTTCAATTAAAAGGAAACTGCTAGTGGACAAACTGAGGTTCCGTTAGCCAACATACAGAGTTTGGATGCTAACGAAAATTAGAATTCCATGACCATTGGACATATGACCTCAAAAAAGAGAAGGAGAAGAACCTCAGAAGTGGATATGGACAACAAGCTTGTTAAGAAGGATTACACAGAGGAGTCAGGAGGGGTACATGGATGGAAGTCAGGAGTATTTCATGAACCCAAAGACTAGCTGGAAAAGCAAAGAAATCTCAGGTAAGTTTATTTTTATATGCTACTTCTGCTAGTTTGTTTTATTTGTTTTTTCTTCCTCAGACTCAGCTCTAAGAACTCGTTCTTCCTCTTCAGTTCCTTCATCCCTCTCTTAGAGTAGTGTCTGATTATGAGGGGACAGGAAACAGAAAATGCCTTTCAAATATCCAGTTTATTTTAGCACTCCTATATGCACAGTTAATTTTAAGTAAAAACCCAAAAGCTAAACCACAGCCAGTATTCATAAATGTGTGCTAAATATACATAAATGTATATGGGCACGTAGAATTTCTGTAAATATCAGTTCTTTGTATGCAGGGGCAAAAACAGTGTTAAAAGCAGTCTTGTAACTGTTTGCCAAAACCGTGTTTTTTGTGAATAAAATGTAGACATGTAGTAGAACCTTCATACATGGAGTCTCTTGCTTTCTGAGAGTAGACCAAATTCAAAACATTTTTTTTTAAAAACAGTGAAACAGAGCCATTTTGATGTTGGTTCAGAGAAGCTGCTCACTGAATTAAACAGTAGCAGCTATCCATTTCCATTCACAGATTTTCGGGTTGATCTTTGCATGAACATGCCCTTTTATCTTCAGGACACTGTCAACATTTTTCAGCAAGTATTCTTTAAATGTTGAGAGTGAGGAAGGCCTCTTTTACTTCTCTTACAGTGTATTAGACCCTCACCTTTATCAGCTCCGGAAGAGTGCTCATAGCGGAAAGGCTGGTGATGTGTCTGGGTGAACTCCAGTTTCTTTGAACAACCTTCTCAAGGGTCTCTGCACTTTCTGAACAGATCACTGCCCTGTTCAGTCAGTTACTGCCATGTTTCTACAGCTGGTACATGTGGTAGTCCATACTCTGTATGCAAGCACTTCAGAAGGTGCTAAAATTAAAGTAGCCATCATTGACAGACTTTCTGAACTGCCCGCTACAAGACTGTATTACAATTTCATATCATATGAGAAAAAAAATATATGTGGGAAAAGGATGAAGATTTTTATTTATTAGTTGTCCAATCTAACAATGCCTTTTTTGTTTTGTTGTGCTTATCAGTGACCTTGCCTGAGAAGAAGCAGATGATGATTAGAAGAAAGAAAAGAAAGAGAAGGGTAGATATTTTCCTTAGGTCTGTTTGGCCTTTGCGACACAACATGTTGGAGAAAAGGCACACCTGAATAGTTTACCTTGAAGACTGAGCATCCTGATTTAGCAAGCACTGCAAAGCAGTGTGGGATAAAACATCCAGTCATTTCACTGCAGCAGTCACTGTGTTTCATAGCTCTGCAGAGCAGGTCTCATCCCATATACCTTCTTCCTTTACCTCCTACCTACCCAAGAACACAGAATTGCCATAGTGTTAATTCCAGCCAACTCAGTGGGAAAATAAGGGCATATGACAAGAGTGCACATATGTTAATGACTCACGCACCTTGCACTTTTTATTTGTCATGTTTTATGTTGTTTGATATGTTTAATAAATTTTTATTTTGCAAAAACTGTGATGGATTCGTTCTGTTTGAAAAACTGATATGGAGCATCCTGTTCCTATACCTGTGATTCTTGCCAAATTCAGTAAAATGTGGTTAACTTGAAATTCAGGTTTTTTAGCAGTCATAAGAACAGCTTACTCAAAGAGCAGAACAAGCAGATTCAAAGCAGTACTGCCAATAACACATATCAGAGTATGCTTCTGAAGCTTCCAGGAGTTGTATTCAGATTGACTCCTATAATTACTCTTCTGTATTCAGAATCATAAGTACTTCTACTTTCAGTGAAAGCATCTTCATTTTGGTTTTAGAGGTATTTTTACTTTACCAAGTATACATCAGAAGCCACCAAGCAATACATGTATCTTTGTTTCCAGATGCCAGGTGAATCACTTCAGGAACTAGGAAAGAAAATATAGAGCAGCTTTTAGAGAATTACAGTTCATGAAGTAGCTATCTTTATAAATATTGTGGTCTAGAAGACTGCATTACTATATTGCAAATAGATTCCTAATAATGTGATCTCTTCATAGACTTCATTATTTCACAGAAGTTAGTGAGCCACTTCGTGGAACTACTCAAAAGTCTCACTTGAGTTTATGTACTGGAAAGTTAAGAGAAGTGTAAATGGGGTACCTTGCTAACTAATTTCCTTGCTTTTCTGTACTTTACAGGAGGCACAATTACACCTTTATAGTAATATATATATATTATATATATATAATACTACACTTTTAAAAAATATACAAGATTTGTCAGCACCAAGTTGCTAACCACTGTTAAATAATCTGTTTACAGGTTCCCAGAGCAAGTATGCCACTGATTTCTCAGTGTATAAATGCTTTTGATTTTGCAGCATTTCCACTGAAAAGTTGATATAAACTTGGCACGCAATTAAGAACTGGAATTGCAATGTCCTGTATCTAAAAGCTTTGCTTCTGCTATTGATGATGGTAGATTTGTGCCGTGATTGTACCAAGGGCTAAATATCATGAGTCTTAGTGTAGTTAAGTCAGTTGTGGAATGTTTCTACTTCCTGGCAAGTTTTATTTTCTGCTTCCATCTTCTACTTTTCATCGATTTTATATATTTCTTGAAAAATCTGATAATATTGAAACTCAGAACATTCAGGGAAAACAGGTACTACAATATGAAAGAGACATAAGAACTCCACTGATTTGTTCCATATATAATGGTATTGTTCCATTGTAATGGTATTATAGACTTGAATATGAAAATATGGAAATATTAAAATGGGGAAATATTAAAACCAGGGCCTCTCAAAAAAACCCTTCAAAGAAAACAGGAATTGGGTGAAACTGAGTTTAACTCTTAAAATTCCTTAAGCCGAGTTCTGGGGTCCCGCAGTGCATTGCCAAGCATTTTCCCCCAGATTGCCTGCAAATTGCATAAACTATCCTGAATTCTAAAATCCTCCTGTCTAATAAAGTTATTTATTTGTATGGACCTTCATAAGTCCCACTATGGAGCTCAAGGAAGATCTGGATGGCGGTCTTAGGCTTATGATTCAGTCTTAGGCATTCTTGCGAAGACTAGGGATTTGGACTCCATCCTCATGAGTTCCTTCCATCTTGAGATAGTCTGTGGTTTTATGATTGAAGATAACTTGAGTTCTAGACGACCTCCATTCGCAAGAGCTGTTGAGTGGCGCAGCTGCTTGCTGTGAAAGATATCTATTGTAAACTGTACTTTAAAAGTATTTTTTACAGGAGAAATGAGGTTTCTTCTTACTCATCTGTAGTAGTTTGATGTAAGGATGTAAGGAATCAGGAGATTCCACCTGCTGCTCATTTTTACCAGCTAATGGATGAATAGGAAGCAAAAACTTAGGACTAGAAACTGAGCAAGCAAAATCAGTAGCTTTCTTAACAATTTTTTTGTTGATACATGTTCTGAATTTTCATATATGAGAATTACAGATTTCAGATTATAGCTTAATGCTTTTAAAGAAGAAATTTTGACTTCCCTTTTAATTGTAGCCCTTAAATGTCTAAAAAAGTCTCAGTGTTCACTCAGAAATGACTTAACTGTGATTTTTCTGCTGAAACTTGAAAATGTTAGAACAATGGGAACAGCAAAAAGAATTTTTTGGACATCTATATTAGTACAAAGAGACAATACATTTACATGGCTACATTTACAGAGCCATTGGCCTAATCCTGTCCCACTGAAGTAATTGAGAATTTCTTGAGGGGAAGAAAGCATTTTGTGTTAGTTTTTAAGTTTTTCGGCTGCTGGCTTACTTTTCCAGTATTGCTTTCAAAGCAATTCCATTTAAGATATAATTACTAACCTGTGCTTTATCAATTGAATTCTTGATTGCTTTATCATTTTGCCCAAAGTTCTGAATACTATATTCGAGTTTGGCATGTCATTGCTGTAAGTAGTTTCTTGATCACCTTTACCTTGGTTATGGTAAGCTTAAAAACAACATTCCCCAAGAGGTATCACACCCATGACATAAGCCAAGAAGTATTTTGCCATCCTCCCTAGAGGCATTTTGCTGCCCCTGTTTACAGATAGCCTGAAACACTAATGATCAAAACAGTATCAGATTGAAAAACATAGAATATTGGTATTAATGAACCTTTCTCTTTACTAAGCAATGTGTAACTGATACGTTCATAATCATTTGTGGAAAGATCCTCACTGCTTCTGTAAAATAGTCTTTGAGTACAATCAGCCTCTTCATCTTCCTTTAAACAGTTTTGCTTGCCTTGGACTATGCAGAGATTATACTCACAGAATTAAAAAAAATCTGCATGCAAATGAACATACAATTTGCTGTAACTACATAAATGTTTATATTCATCATACAAGACAGTAGTTAAGTTTGAATGCCTTGATGCAAATCTTGAGATACATTAATGATGTCAGAAATATTGGGAGAAATCTCATGCTTTAGAAAACAAGATGTCTGTTTATAGACAGAACATAGCAGATTAAAATCCTGATTCTTGTATGACATCCTGGCCTGGATGTTCATATTTTGTAGGTTTATCAGTCTGCTGCTCATAACTTAAATGTATACAGAATTAGGGCCTAAGCATGAGAAGTTTTGAGACAAAATAAACTGCATATTCACTAAAACCAGCAAACTTTTTGAGTTCTTGTTATGAAAAGTTGTAAGTAGGACAATAATGGAAAAAACATCGCAATATTTCTCTTTTCAAATGAAGTATTTTGATTTCTGTTAGAACTGACTCTTTTAGTACTTCCTTAATTTATGTTACAAAATAAACTACAATTAAATTGAAAATTCTTTTGTTTAAATCAAATGATCCAGTTTAACTCATATGACTTTACTACTGTTTGGTTTGCCAAAGGTCTCATTTTAAATTAGAGAGAATTAATAAATTAGCCTCGTGACAAAAGTTTTCTGGAGCTGAAATTTAGAAGATGTATGTGGTACTGTATCCTACAAGTTTGCTTAGTCCAGTGGCACTGAGATCTGTATGTTCCTAAGTTTTACCTAAGTGGCTTGTTTTTCCAAGCACTCAGCAGGCACTGCTTGGAAACCTCATGTCTCTGGTTAGAAGACATGAGAGAAGAGGATTCTTTCAACATTAGACATCTCAATTTAGGCCTGTGTGGTTAAAAAATTGGTTTCAACAAAATAGCTGTAGTCACTTGAGGATCATTTACGGTTGTAGAGGTTCCTAGTTTGTCACTGTATGGCAGAGATACAGAAAATAGATTTGGATACACCTCATTGCTTGTGTAACATTGTGCAACTTCTTCTGTCTTGTGATATGCTTATCTGAATTACAGTTAGCTTTGCATATAAATTACCTGTAAACTGCTTTGCAGTACACCATTATCCTGATCCTTTTGCCCTTTTTGCCATTTTTTGGATCTTAAGAGAAAGGACCTTAAAGACCATCTAGCTCCAACCCCCAAACACGGGCAGGGACACCTTCCACCCAACCAAGTTGCTCAAAACCCCGTCTGACCTGCCCTTGAGCATTTCCAGGGACAAGACATCCACAACTCCATTGGGCAGCCTGTGCCAGTGCCTCATCACACTCACAGTAAAGAATTTATTACTAAAACCTAACCTAAACCTACCCTCTCTCAGTTTGAAGCCATTCGCCCTTGTCCTGTCACTACATTCCCTTGTGAAAATCCCTCGCCAGCTCTCTTGTAGGTTCTCTTCAGGTACTAGAGAGTGCTCTAAGGCTGAACAACCCCAGCCCTCTCAGCTTGTCTTCTAGGAGAAGTTCTCCAGCCCTCCAGTCATCTTCATGGCCCTTCTCTGGACTTGCTCCAACTGGTCCATGTCCTTCTTATGTTGAGTATCCCAGAGCTGGATGCAGTGTTCCAGGTGAGGTCTCCCGAGAGTGATGTAGACGGACAGAAACATCTCCCTTGATCTGCTGGCCACACTTCTTTCCATGCAGCCCAGGATGTGGTTGGATTTTTGGGCTGGAAGCGCATGTTGCTGACTCGTATCCAGCTTTTCATCCACCAGCAACACCAAGTTTTTCACCTCAGAGCTGCTCTCAATTCCTTCTATTCCCAGCCTGTAGTTGTGCTTGGGATTGCCCCAACCCAGGTGCAGGACCTTGCAGTTGGCCTTGTTGAACTTCATAGGCCAACCTCAAGCCTGTCCAGGTCCCTCTGGATGGCATCCCTTCCCTCCGGCATGTTGACAGCACCACACAGCTTGGTGTTGTTGGCAAACTTGCTGAAGGTACGCTTGATTCCAGTGTCCATGTCACTGGCAAAGATGTTTGTTTATGCCAGTACCAGCTCCTGAGGAAGATCACTTGTCACTGGTCTCCACTTGAATATTGAGCTGTTGACTGCAACTTTTTTAAGTGTGACCATCCAGCCAATTCCTTATCACTGAGTGGTCCATCCATCAAATCCATGTCTCTCCAGTTTAGAGACATGGATGTTGTGCAGGACAGGGTCACAGGCTTTGTACACGTCCAGGTAGATGATGTCAGTCGTTCTTCCCTCATCCACCTACACTGTAACCCCATAATAGAAGGCCATCAAATTTGTCAGGCACAATTTGCCTTCAGTAAAGCAGTGTTGGCTGTCTGTAATCACCTCCTTAGTTTCCATGTGCCTTAGCATAGTTTCCAGGAGGATCTTAGTATTACTTAGTCTTTGCATCTCTTTTAATACAAAGATACCTTGCAGATTGGCATGTGACTTGAGAGCAGATCTGCAAGTGTTACCCCTAGATTTTCTAACCAAGGCTACTCACTAATTTTAGAGACTTTTTTTAAAAACCCTTTTCTTTGGGCCAACAAGGAAAAGAAAGTGAGGAAGGAAAAAAAGAACAAGGTCTCCTTGATGGTGGTAAATAGTATGGTGTTATTTTTAAAATCTATGACAGATGTTACTGCTTGAAGGGATTTCAGTTAGGTGGTACCACCTGAGAAGTCATCTGAAAAATAGGAGTAAAGGTGTTAGATGAGTCTTTACTAGCCTTTGGCTGGTGAGCTGGATGGAGGAGTGTGGTTCCCTTCTCGTTCCACTTAAGGAGTTTGCTTTCCCTTCTATCATCTTATTTGCCAATAAGCCAGTAAAAGTGGGTCTCCATCTGGCCGTTACGGGTGCAAGGTGTGCAAATATACCTGAGCTAGCTTTAATCTCTGACTTTGTACTGGAATAGCTGTAGAAGGTGCAAGGTGGTTGAGATGATTTTCAGTTGTTTTTGTTTTGTTTTTCTTTTCTTAAAAAACTGGTGAGTCAGTAACGTGAAATTTTCTGAGAATGATACACTTAGCAAGATAAACAATCCAGTTGGTTGAATAAGCATAATTCATGTTTCCCTCTCTGTGTGTTTTGCAAGTAGGATTTTTTGAGAGCAGATTGATTTTTAGGTGCCTGAGATAGTATGTTATGATCAAGTGACATGAAACATTTGCACCTTGTATGCCTTAATGAAATGTTAAAACTGTGTATGCTGATCTAAGAATTAAAGAAATGTAGAGGTAACAGTGCTTTATTTGATGACAAAAATAAAATTATATTTGTGCTAGTCCTTGTAGTTAGTGCTCATCGAAGAGCTCATTTTGACCTGGAGACTATATTGTATATAATGTATAGATTTGTAGAAAAATTGTATTTAGAATGATATCTGGAGGTCCAGTCCAGTCCTCTTCTCAAAGGCATTCAAATCAGGATATAGCCATAATGAAGTCCAAAGTTCAGTCTATACAATAGCATGCAAGTGAGGCATGTGAGAGGCTGTGAGAAAATAGCATATTTAAAGTCAGGTTTTCTAACTCTAAATGTGATGATAACAAGAAGCTGCTGTAGCTATAATGACTACACCCATGTACAGGTAATTTTATTTCTGGCATCTCTACATGTCACTGGGAATAGAAACATCCCTAGAGCCAAGAGCTGACTCTTCTGTTGGATCAGGTGGCAAAAGGGAATCCACAACATTTGCACTGGTCAGAAGGGTGGGAGGAAATTGCAAGCTGAAGGCCAGTGTATCTGAAAAACACCTTTAAAAAATCCTCTACCTATTTTCTTTACCTTTTGGGAAAGAAAATTCTATTTTTAATCATAGAAAGACATTTCTGTTGCAAGTTAGCAAAGATAGAGGAAGAATCAGTTCAACACCAATGGGGAGATATCATGGTTGGCCAAATAGGTTCTTTCCATTTTAAGTTCTTTTATAGAAACACATAAATCAAAGTATAAAAAAAGTACATAATGTCAAGAGGAGTAGGACAAAACAGGTAGTCATGCACTTTGCTGAACACAACTTAGAAACAAAATGGAAGTAGGACATTTCAGATTATTTGCTTAATAAATCTGTATTTTGGATTAAGAAATACATTGGCTTTAACATGAGTATTGACACTGTAGAATAGTGAAAGCTAGTAATTTTTGTGTTTCCACAACTCAACTTCATGCTGCTCTGTTTTCTGCTTGTTTTTCTGCTAGTCAGTGTTGATCCTAAACATTCTTAGATTCTTGGGTCAGAGATGACACTGAGCTGCCTGATACAAAAATAAAATGGAAAAAAAGAAAAGATTCCATTTCCTTTTCCATGCAAAGGGCACAGATAGGTTCATTTCACTTTAGAAAGGCAACAATCACCACCTTGGACACAGCTAGGACATTAATGATCAAACTTTTCTCTTTGTAGCACTAGTGTAATTATAGTACATCCAGTGCTTTTACTGGCTGTTTTGAAAGTATCCAACTGCTGTTGCAAGAATAACTTCAATAACTTGGAAAGGACTGCAGGCCTGGCAGAATGTCAGGTGTGAACACAGACTAGAGCTGCAAATTTTAATTGAAAATAACCCCCCTATAATTTATAGTTTAAATTAAAAATCAGAATTTGGGAGGTCCTTTTAAAGAGACAGAGCTGCTTTCACTAAAAGCTCCACTTTTTAAGCAGGCCTTCAGGCACATTTCTAACTTCAAAATACTCTGAGGTTTGACATGATTTAGCAGTTTATAGAATCTTCACTCACCTTTAAGGTTGAGGTATTTTTTCACATGATATCACACATGCCGTGACATCTGTTTTGCACTCATAGTAAGAATGAGATTGTTCTCAACAATGTCAAGTAGAGATAAAGATGGAGTCATAGGGGATAGTGACATGTAGAATCACTTGAAGCTGTATTTTAAGGCTTTATGACTGACAAAGCAGATGTGCTTTTTCTGCAGGGACCGTCTTTTTTTTCTGTGTCTTTACAGCACTTAGCACAAGGTGTTCAGTTGCATGATTCAAACTGCTAGCAAGAATAACATATGCACGTTAGAAATCCTGTAGAGACAAGGCTGCTGTTTTACCTAGAGTCAAGGTCAGCTGTGGGTGAAGAACATCGTGTCAACTTATTTGGCTAACATGTGGGAAATGCAACTTAAACTGTGTCTCTCACTGTGGATTTGAGAGTGAAACAATTACGGGACAATATTTTAAAAAAGCAAACAGCATACTTACCTTTGTGTTGTCCATATCAGTAACTACAAAGCCAAAACCACCAGGGATTGGTTTGTATATAGTTAACTTGTATATTGATGCCATCCTTCTGAATTCTCCATCATCAGTTGTGTTTTACAACAGTGTGTTCAAGAGAAGATCCAGCCTGTTACCAGCTGCTGGTAAGGTAAAATGCACTATTATATTTGTAGGTGAGGCATAATTCCCATTTGCCTCAAATGCAGATGCGTAAGTGATCCTGGGCAGGGGACTGCTGAAGATAAGCTATTCCAGGAGGTCTTTTTGATGTACAGTGTACTGTATACTGAAGACTCAGTGTACTTTCGTCATTCCAGACAATTTCAGCAGTAATCATCTCTGATTTTTGTAATGTATGGGTGTGGATCTCTGTGGCAAGCTGAAAATTCAGCAGAAGTGTTAGTTCATTATAAAATTCCTGAATATATGATTTTTCTAAAAATATTTTTGAAATGAAAGTGTAGCAATATGTCACTCTCTGTAGTTACAAGCGATGATTGTTATTCATTCTTGGAATGAGTGACACTGTTTGTTTCTTGTACCCTAGAAAAGACTATGTGGTTACTCAGTTTTATAGATAAGTGGCAGGAAAAAAAGGGGTCTTATTTATAAAGCAGAAAAAATATTTCTAGTAATGAGGTAATAAAATCTGATATATTTGATCTTGTTTTGGGACAGAGGAACGAGCTAGGTGACCTTTTGAGGTCCTGTTTCCTGTGACTGCATAGCTGCAAAAGAAAATGTGAGAAATAATAAAAAGAAAGAGCAGTGCAAAGAAATGTAACTAAAGGATTTGGCTCTTGAATGAGGCTGATCCTGCCTTTCTGTAAACATGGAGCAGGTGGAGACTAGCTAGCTGCTGCAGATACCGGTAATGATCTAGTTACAGCTGTGTGGAACTTTGTGGAGAAGAATTTATCAAGGTGCAAAGTGAAAAAAGTCTAATCTCTGATTAATGTAAGCTTTGGCTTGGGTCAGTCTCTTAGGAAAGCAAGCACTTTTGAAAACTAAGAGAGTTTTGTAGGAGAAAATAATGCTGTGAAACTGCAAGTCAAATTCTAATAAAAATATATGCAAATCTGTACACATCTGGCAGAATTAGTTGCATCATAGTAGCTGTATAGTCTAGGACTATCATAATAGATAATTTTAGAGAGAAGGATAACCATCTTTCATTATTTGGTTACTCTAGCTAATATATTTGGAAAATAGACAAATCTTGGAAAAGCAAAGCTCTTCTTTGATTCAGAATTGAAATATCCTCTTTCACAAGGAAGCAGCTGTGGTCTGAAAGTGTGAGAATTATAAACATAGTGCAATGGTCACCCCAAACCAATCTCCACATAGTAGTAGAGTTATTTACAGTCACTGGGATCCATTGGTTGTTTGATATTTATATTTTGGTAGTGCTTAGGGCATCAGCCAGTTTAGGACTTAGGAGGAAGTTCCTCCAATATGGTAAGTAAAACCCTCTTTCCTAGTTTGCACTCAAGGGATGTGGGCTGGAACTGTGAATCTTTGGGGATTAATCTTGAAGCAGGCTGGTTCTTTCAGTTGCAGCAACAGATGAAAATTTTCTTATATCTAATATTTGCAATGGGAATTTAGAGATTCAAAAATGAAACATATCTCACCACCTATACATGTTTGCATGAGTGGCATAGCTTGTTTCCTGCCAGCCTGTTTTGATTATTGGTTGGGCCTTTGCTGTACATGTCCAAAGAGATTGGCAAACTCTACACATGATAGTTACTATTTAAAGACTGATCCTTTATTCTTTAGACCAGTAGAGAAGGCAGATAGTTTGAGGTGATGAGGAGAGACAAGGTAAGATGGTGGTTGACCCTGTTGAATATGAGAAAGAAAGAAGGATTTCTGCACCAGGCAGAAAGAGCTTAAGACCAAGTGAAGTAATTATTACCTGTGATAATGGATCCTATGGCCAAACTCTGAGAGCAGATCAATGTGCCTGTTTACATTGGTGATCTAGCATAGCAGCCTATTGGTGACGAGAACTTTCCTGGGTAGGGTTACTGTGTTCACTGTAAGCAATTCTGTGTAAAAATTGGGCCAAAACAGTTGCCTCGGACAATCAAATTGCTGTTATTTGCATATATAAGTACTGTATAAGTTTTATCTCAGTTGTGCAATTTTTTGCATTTTGATAGTTTCAGGAGGCTGATTGTCATTTTAAGACTGCAGCTGTTGCTGGGTAACAATGCAGGAAAAGGAAATCCTTGCATTTTTATCCCAATCAGAGTAACAGGTATTTCTATGTGCATATTTAAATATTTCAGATAATTTCATTAGAAATAGAGAAATCTGTGTATCTTACTGCTTGTTACAAATGCTCTCCAGTGACTGGTTCCCTTACTTAGACATGCAAAGCTGTGCCAGCTGGGAAGCTCACCTCTGCTTCTGGTGCTCTTCAACTGCTTCTGGCTTCAGAAATGTGGCAGGCATGACCTGAACAGATACTCTGGGTAAAACTATGAAAGTCACAGGTGGTTTTGCTGTTGACTTTAATTCTACCAGGATTTCATCACCAGAGTCCAGCATCTTTCAAACATTTTACTGAACAATTGATAATAATGATTACTTTGAAAAGAACGTGCTCACCAGTTCACATTAGGATCACTGGGCAAGTTCATATTCTTCACCACCGGTATCAGATCCAAAAAGTGTTGAATATAATGGGAGAACTCCCACTGTCATCTCTAAATTTTGGTAAATAAAATATAGAGACTCTCCAAAATTTGTAGGAGTTAGAATGATGTTCATTTAATGGACCTAGAATGTTTACAGAACTAAATTAATTTTTCAACACTTTAATTAATACTCTGAGATACAGAAAAAGATTATTTAATACATTAGATGAACTTGTAGACTTTGTTAGACATTTTTCCTTGCATATGCTCTATTTCTTTCATGTACTTTCTTTCATATCCTCCCTGGATGATATTCTTCTCTTCCTTTCTTTTTCTGATGAAATTTTTGCATTTTACAGGGTAGCTTAAAGATGCCTGTAATTCCATTTTTCATTCTTTGTGCCTAATCTTGTGGCCACTGGCTATTGGGAAGACTTCTGAGACCTATAGATCAGATCTTTCTCATAGATATGTTGGAAATGCATTATTATTTTCTGTGTATCTATTTTCTTTTCATAGAATTACCGTTTGCAAAAATTAGTTGTGGTTCTGCTATGCAGTGATGCTTGTTGAAAAATGGAAAAGACCTGAAGAAAAGACCACATGAAGCTATTAAAAAATAGGTCTTCTTTCTGCCCTGTATAATACAAGAGATGTTACTGGATAAGGATTGCAGGGAAAATTTGAACTTGTGTGATTGCCTACCCATCAGCACTTTCTGCAGAGTGGGAGACAGACCAATCAGCAGAATCAGCAGTGCGTTGTCCTTGGATCTCTTGGGGCTGGAGAATATTCCAGGGCAGCAGTCAAGTTGTACTGCAGCTGAGAGTGGTGATCACTGTTCCAGCCCACACAAGTGTTTCGGCATCTGCTTCTTATGAAGCCCTTCACCTTCTTCCCTGCTATGAGCAGAGGTGTTGCTGTGACAGATGCCTGAGGTCAAGGGGCACGGAAAGTGTGAGAGAAAGGGCTCTGGAAGAGGAACCAGCTTTAAGCAGTGAATGACTTTCTTGGCTTCCATAAAGAAAAAAAAAAGAAAAAAAGAAGCCCATACCAGCAAGCCCAATGTTTTAGGACAACAATAAGGATAACAGCTGTAATTGGAACAAATGTCTGCACTTTCGTAATTAATTAATGATTAATTGCACTGAACATTTTATAGGTCACAAATTGTTTAGAGTTAAATGCTCCCATTATGTGAAACAGGTATATCCAAGTCATACATCCTATCAGTTTACTGTATTGATTTTCACCAGTAGTCAGTATTTTGAGAGGAAATGCACATTAGTAGATATGTCTTGGAAACCATCAGTGTTGGCTAGAACTAAGTATAGTGCAGGTGGGAGTGTGCAATCTCTCAACCAGTACTGCTCATGCACTGTAGTGCTGGTAAGACAGTTACCCTAATATGCCACTGTTGAATAGCAGCTATAATTTTGCTGCAAGCTGAGTACAGCTTCTGTGATAGAGATAAAGCCAAGGACTATAAGTAAAATCTTTACATATGCCTTTTATCCTAAACTGAATGGGGACCAAATGCTTAGAGATGAATTACCAATCCATTAAAACACTGCACCACTAGACTTCAGAACCTGCAAGAACATGCTCTTGCACATGAGTATAAAGTTGGCTGTCCTCAGACATGCTGAACTAAAGCTTGAGTTTTAAAAAAGTGCTGAAAAGGGAGGTAACAGTCAGCTTTGGTAGCAAAGGGCAGCTTTGAATGCAAAGTAATTTTGTATCTGAAAGCTGTACTACTGATAGGACTACTTAGGGAAGTCCAGACTCTAAAACTTCATGCAAATGTTTATTCTCACAGAAATCTTTCCTTGAGTCTCAGGCAGAGTGGTAAGAACATAGTTCACAGCAGCCTTCTTGGATCAAGCTTCCTAGCATGTATCTTGGGATTCTGATTCTTGTGTGTTTTCCACCAAGGGCCCAGCAGAGGCTGTTAGACTTGGAAGGAGGCCACAATAGGCTCAATTAATATTTTATTCAGTATAATCCTGCATTGGGTAGAATTTGGCAGTCCTGTGGTGACAGGCCGCTGGCCTCAATTGTCTTATGAAGTCTCTTCCTGTCTCATTGGTTCCCTTCTTTCACTCTGTATAAAAGCTGTGTTTTTGTACTGTCTGATGGTGACAGAATTCCCTTCATTATCTCCAAGACTGTCACTCAGCCAAAGGGATTAATTCTTCATTCTTGTGGGATGGTAAAATCTACGCCTTATTCACTGTTATCTCCCAGCAATCCCCATCTGATAACAGTAGCTTGTAAAACAAGTGTCCCCATTTTCAAGGGGAAGAGAAAGGGTTATGACTGATTAATCAAAGGATATGCCATCTCTGAACTTTGTTTCCAGGAGTGCTCAATTCAAAGTGCAGATCTTCACCTGCGTTTTTTACACATGAAATAGAAATTACCCACAAGTCTTCAACCATTTCCTATAGTTTAGAGACTTTAAGGCAAGAAGAAGACTGTGAGGTCCTAGGTCTGGTCTCTTGTGTAGTACGCAACATAGATCCTCACTTAATATTTTATACTTTGAGCCTAACAAGTTCCAGCTGAGTACTTTTAACTAACTTTTCTGAGTTGTCATGTTCTACCAAAGATGCAAATACTATAAAGTGGATATTTGATGGATATCTAATGGATATCCACTGGCTAAATGGTTGCATTGAATATAATAACTCAGAATTCACAGAATCACAGAATCACAGAATCATAGGTTGGAAAAGACCTCTGAGATCATTGAGTCCAGGCTGTGACTTACCACTACCTTGTCAACTAGACCCTGGCACAGAGTGCCACATTGAGTCTTTCCTTAAACATCTCCAGGGTTGGTGACTCCACCACCTCTCTGGGCAGTTCATTCCAATGTCTAATCACCCTTTCTGTGAAGAACTTCTTAATGTCCAACCGAAACCACTCCTGGCATAGCTTGAGGCCATTTCCTCTTGTCCTTTTGCATGTTACCTGGGAGAAGAGGTTGACCCCCACCAGGGTACATCCTCCTTTTCAGGTAGTTAGAGAGCGATAAGATCTTCCCTGAGCCTCCTTTTCTCCAGTCTAAACTCCCCCAGCTCCCTCAGCCACTCCTCACAGGACTTGTGCTTCAGACCCTTCACCAGCTCCACTGCCCTCCTCTGGACACACTCCAGCACCTCAATGTCTTTCCTTACTTGTGGGGCCCAGAACTGGACACAGGCCTCGAGGAGTGGCCTCCCCAGTGCTGAGTACAGGGGGACAATCACTGCCCTGGTCCTGCTGGCCACACTATTGCTGGTACAGGCCAGGATGGCATTGGCATTCTTGGCCACCAGGGCACACGCTGGCTCATGTTCAGCTGCTGTTGACCAGCACCTCCAGGTCCTTTTGCACTGGGCCACATTCCATTTATGTTGTGCTTATTCTTTCACATGACCTGTTCATACTTTTTGGAGCAGTATAAATATATGAGTCTATATTTGCACTGAATTTGTCGCTTTGAATACTGTAGTGAGATTTGCTAGTTTCTGTGGCCTCTTGTCAACTGAGTAGTGTTGTTCTGCAGAGTGATCTGGGGCAATTTACTTTTCTCAACTACCCAGCTGAATGCATGGAACTGTTTGTCTTCCTTGGAAGATGTGAAGATGTATTAGTAGTAGGAGATGCCAACTACTGTAGTACTCAAATATTAAGGTCTTTCAAGGTCTTTTTTTCCCCTATTCTTTTAAAGTGATAAAATATTTGAGTATGAATGCTGATGCAATGCTAATGTATGTGAGCAGGTGAGTGATGTAACCATTTAGCTTGCAATGCAGTACATAAGCAGGAGCACATGCAGAACTCCAGAAAGTATGGATTGGGAAACTACAGGCCACTTATTTTTCCTGTTGCTGTCTTCTCCATTGGGTAAATCTGAACCTGGGTCTCATAATTTTAACATCAAAATAACTTCACATTGGAAAATGATGCTGCTTCTTCTCTACCATATTACTCAATGTTTGCAAAAAAGAGATATCCAGACAGTTCAACTGCCAATGAAGGAGCCATCAAAGGAAATTTTCAGAATTCTTTTTATCAGAAGCACACTTCATTCATTTTTGTGTTCTTAATTCCTCGAGCAACTATGAGGTTAGTCCAGGTACCTTACCTACTTCGCTGAGGACTAATACTGTTCAACAGGGATAGAATTATCTTGATTTGCAATTGTTGTAAAATAAAACTTTGCATTCATGCAACTGGAGTGGATCGAGTTAACTTCTTATTCCAAAGCAACTTGTTCATGCATGTGACTGTGTAGGTTTTAAACGCATAGTTTTTCAACATGGTGTGATAGTAAACAACCAAAGTAAAACAAACCTTTGTCAAGCATCTTCTATGATCTTTGATATGTATCTAAGACCTACATTGAAGTTGGAGGATTTTAGATGTAGTACTGATAAAATTATTGATTGATATATATCATTAGACTGAAGAGAAAAATACTGTGTTTTCATGGTGGTTTAATTTGGAGGATAATTTCTGGACATGACAAAATTCTCAAGAGTATTTTTAAAATAGTAGCAGATACTTTATATTAGATATCCTATACCTAAAATGGTTCACCTCACTCTTGGATCTCATTTAAGATACACTGATATGAAATGAATACGTTTCTAAGTATTTCTCGTCAAGACCTGGTTACATTTCTTTATTGCAAACTGAATACGACACCAAGAATGATACTTAAACTATGGAAAAGAAGAGGAGTCAAGGGATACGTGCTTAATCTGGTATAATTTAGTGTTTGTGCCAGCTTCTTACATGGCTATAAATAACCATGGTTATAGGTAACCTGTTTTACTGATAGAAGGTTCAAAGCAGTTTAGTAATCAGTGCAGAGGATATGTTACTACTATGAAAAAAACAGAATCACCTGGTGTTATAGTGGCCATAGAGCAAAATACACTTGAATTTAGTCAAATGTATCAATATGAGCAGGTGAAAGAAGTCTTTAGGTAATCGTTCCCAAATGGCTGGTGTATATACACACATAAATACTGTGACTTCTGTGAAAGATAGTAATGGATTAGTGTGTAGAATGGGGAGCACAAATGTTTTTGGTTTTGTTCTTGGATCAGACCTGGATATCAGCATTACATCCCACATGCTTAAGTTATTGGAACTCTGCAATATCATGCCGCAGGACTCAGTGCTATTAGCCAGTCTTTTGTATGGACAGCGTTCTCAGGCACACAGAGTGTTTCTTGGGGTTTTTCTGTGATGGGCTTGGACTCCGATGATCCTTGTGGGCCACCCTTCCAACTCAGGATAGTCTATGATTTTGTGTTGTGTTTTTTGTAATTCATTAACACAAATGTTTTCTGAAATATGCCTTAGGTATCTATGGTTGGGCATAGTTAAACACAAGATGCTGAACAGGACAGAGCAATGTTTTAAAGCAGAACACAGTTTTTTTCTTTCTGAGAGGCCAGGCCATTGTATCTTGCTAACAGTCTCAAGGTCGAACTGATTGCCAAGTGAGTGATCAGAGAGGAATTTTCCCAATGTCATTAAGACAGTCTTCTGGGGCGGAAGTTTGGAGAATTTCTCTGGAGTGTGAGGCTTGTTGCACTTGCTGAATCATCTTGGTTTGTTCTGGCTGAACAGTTTCTTGCCATTTCTGAAGTAATTGCTTTTTTGTGGCAAAGGTATACCCCTTGTGTTTTCCTGTGACACAGAGTAGGTCACAAGGTGGTAATACCATTTTCTATCTGATACCACAGTGATAAGCCTGAGCTTAGACTACATGATACAAATAGTTGTTTAGTCTATTTGTGGTCTATTACTACAAATAGTTCTTAGACTGATTTGTAGAAATAGACTACAAATAGTTGTTTAGGGTTATAATATAATTGAAACCTTTTGGCAGCTTGGATGCTAGTAGTGAACAACCTCTTGCTTGGCCCAGTATTTTTGTTTTGGTTCATTGGGAGTAATGGAAAGATCTTGTAATTCGCTTTTTTTCACAAAAACATTGAACTTCACGTTCATGCAATGCAGTCAATAAAGGCAGAAATACCCCTGTAAATACTGGAGAAGTTGCCTCTTATGAACAGAAAAATTTTTACTTATATTTCACGGTATTGTTATAAACAGGATTGTCATAAAAAGAAGAGTTTATGTTGACCTTACCGAAGAGTAAGTATTGATAGAAAACAAGAATTTGCTGTGAGTGTAAACCTTTGCATGCATTTTGGAGTCTGGCAGCAGGCCACAGGGGCCATTGCCTCATGTGGGGAGTCTGCAGCCATAAGCCAGGTTCTGAGGGAATTGGGGGGGTAGGAATTTTTCTGGGCTGTTAGTAGAGTGCACCGAGGAAAAAGTATTTGACCTTTTGATATGGATGGTAGGGAAGACAGTGGCCTCTAGAGGACGTTTTTGGGTACAGACGATCATTCTCACTAGTCCTGAGACGCCAGAGAGTCCCCTGCTATTTCATACCTTCTTGTAAGCGACCTGGTTAGATTTGTCAAAGCAGCTGAGGATGATGAGAAAGTTTAGAGACTGTCAGAGAGACAGCAGAGGACATGACTACAAGGGAGCAGTGATTGTTTGGGAAGAGCAGTGATTCCATACTACTTGGTAGCCTGGAAAGGGAACAGTAACTAACCATGACTATGAGATCGTGGTGGTCTAAAGCAGCAGTGAAGTAACCTACACTATGTCAAATAACAAATATACCATTAAATTAATTTTCAAGACATGCACTCAAAGTTTAACCTGATAGCTGATGTCTTTGCAAGCATCCCCATGCATAGCATATCTACTATGTATGGAAATTGGATTTGTCAAGTAAGTAAAAGAAGAAAAGAATCTTTACATATTGTTGGAAAGACAAACTCATTTTTGAGTGACTAAACCACATTTAATGTTATTTTCTTTGTTAATTTGGGATTCAGTCTTTAAAATGTGTTTGTTACTGCTTTTCTGTTTGCCTTTATTTGATATTTGAAACATTGAAAGATGTAGGTGCCAAAGAAAAAAGTATCTAATGTGCTGGTACAGCATTTTACCATGTCCTGAATCTGAAAAACATTAATTGTCCCATTGAACAGAGAGAGGGTATTAATGATCTTCAAGCTGAGTATTTTGGTCTTTGAAAGATTTAAGACTCACTGTCTTTACCTTAATGGTCTTAGACTGGCTGTCCAGTAAATTCCATCATGTGCTCCAAGTCAGAAATATGAAAAAAAGTGAAAGAAATATTTTGTTTGGCTTTTTTTTAATGGTCACAATAATTTTGTGGGCTGCTTGAAATGTAGTGATTATAACATTTTGAAACAGAAGTGTAATTTTCAAGCTGTTGGTACCCATTTAATGTTTGTCCCTCTCCTAAGAAACTGAGCAACTAAGATTTAATAGGTGATTTCTTTTCTCCCCCAGCCCTGTGCTCTTAATCCAGGGCTATTTGCTTTTCTTTCTCTGAGGGCTGTTTCATGCAGTCTGAGGTAGTCCAGAGGGCTTGTTTACAAGTTACACATGAACTTTGCTCTTCATGTTTATGCCCCAACATTACTTTAACAATAAAGGTGACTGGCTACAAAAAAAGAGAAGATTAGAACCAATGCAGCTAAATTGCATGTTAAATGTCACTTCAGATTGAAACCATTTACTATTCATATGCTGAGAATTAGTGAAGCCCTGTATTCTGGCTCTAGTATTTGCAGCAATTCCAGTCCCAGCAGGATGAACAGCCTGGATGATCTGTCTCTGCTGACTTCTGTCCCCTGCTGCTTTTCTTGTTTTGACAATGTCTGACCTCCCTGCACTATTGTTGTTTCCCCCTTTTCAAAATGTGTGTCAGATCCTTATCAATACTAGGAAGAATTAGAGAGAAGACTGTGTGGTTATATCTAACATGTGTCTTTCAATGAATCCTCATGAAGTTTGAACAGTACAGTATTGCTTACTCCATGGGACAGATGTTTCCAACTGGGATTAATGTCCTAATTTTCCGACATAACTAGACTTCTCTTACCAAAATCTAAAGAGTGCCAGTGTCAGTTTTCTAAGCATTCCTTCTCTCACCTTTAATTTACCTTGTAAGTGTGCACATCTGTGCATATATGCCTTCTCACATGTGATCTATCTGTATTCCATGTAATCCCATTACTATGGTTCCCATGCATCTGGCAGTCTTTAGTGTGTTTATCTTCACGACAATCTTTCCAGACAGACATGTATTTTAATCCTATATTGCAGAGAGGAACCTCTGTCCCTTTTTCCAAAGTTGTACAGGAAGACTGTGACAGAGTTGTCATAGGTATTGGATATGGCACTCATCCTTCTTCCTTTTAGCAGCAATATTGTAATCTGGCAGAAGATTTGGGTACCTTTAGTTTCTGTGTTAGGAGTTTTGAATCCCTGTGTCTGTTTGCAGAGGAAGCAGCCATTTTACTGACATTTATGACAACGTCACACACTCAATGAGAAAATTTCTATGAGCTTTTATTAAATGTTTAACAGTTTTGTGATTTCAGTCCAAATGATCTGAAAGATAAAAAGGACAACTGAAATAATTGTCAGTGGAAGAATGAGTTTTTCAGATGGAGATGTGACCGTGCTTGTGAGAAGACATGTCACGATAAAGGATGGGATGTCATTGGGTAAACCAGGCAAGAGGGTAGGAGTGCAAGGGAGATTTAAACAAGATAAGTAAGATAATGAGGACAGCTGGGATATCTATGCATAGCAAACAATTTGCTTGGCAAATTTGTTCTTATTCCTTCTTTGTGAATTGTGTATGAACAGATTTTTCTCGATTTTTTAGTTATTCAAAACTGTTTGACAAATGTATCTTCTGAACAGATTTAACATATGCATTGCTGGTGGACTTTCTTTGTACCATATTCTCATTACTATTTTCAGATGGCTGGTGGCCATAGCCTCATAGTATTGGTTCTGTTCCTTCACTAGTCAGGGCACTGAGCTGTTGCTGTGTGACCTGGGTGACTACCCTCAGCTGCTTATTCCTCACAGTGTACATTTCAAGAACAATCCAGGGATAAAATTGTTTTTAAAAATCTCTCTGATAAGATTTAGTAATAGTGAACACTGTCGGTAAGGTCAAGGTCAGTTTACATGACAGAAGAAAAAGAGCTATTTCTCCACACAGGGTATGTTTGTAGTGAATAACTTAGCTAACTGTAAACACTGTAAATCCATTTTGGCAGATGGTTAAGTCTATGCTGTGACCCTCTTTTCTGCCCCAGGGCTTGTTTCCTGAGTATGGCCTCATCTGAGTGGGCATTTTAATCTGAAATTATTTGTTAGGATGTTAAAAAGCTGTCTAGATGAAGTTACAAATTCCAGTGAATAAGAAATTCAATTATTACTGGAAACTTAACACAACCTCACTTGTTTAAATTTTTCCTATCCCTCCCAACCTGCATAATGGTGAGTATTATAGTAGTAAGAACTATTTATGTAGAGAACCTTATAGGTTTTATAGGCAACTTATTAGTTTTATGTGATTATCCATCTGTCACAGCAAGCATTGTTTTTATTATTTAAGAAATGCTAATAATGCGGTAGAAGCTCTTCTGAAGTACTGCAAGCTTTGGCGATTCTAGCATGTCTTTTTTTTTGCTTGCAGAATTTATTTTGTTAAGAAGGCCAGAATACAATGTTTAATCTTTTTTGCCCTTAGCTCACAGATGCTACTGTAGGAGTATTGCAGAGGCTGACGTAGTTTTTAGCAGTTATGTTGGTGTAACTTTGTATAAAAGACACGGTGAGGAAGATCTGTTAAAAGTCAGTGAATAAGGAGAGAAATCAAATACTGTATAGACTTCATCAGCTTTCATGTTATCAAGGTCTGTGGTATCAATTTGTTTAAGTAAAGACCATAATGTTACTCAGCTAGCTTTCATTGTGTTAGTGGTAGAGACTCCACCAAGTCTCACCAACTATATGGAGTGGTGCAGTCTACTGGGAGACAGATCTTTCTTTCCAAACTGAAGGCAAGGCTGCATAATGCTGTCAGTATCAAGCATCTCTTCCTTAAGCCTGTAAAGGACAATCAACAGCTTTAGCAGTGTATGTTGCGTGTAGGTGGCAAGGTGGTGGAGGGGGGCTGCAGGGGTGGCCTCTATGGGAGGTGTTCAGGGTCTGCTGTGCCAGTGTCAGGTGGTTCCACAATGTTCCCACTGCAGGACACAGCTAAGCCCATCAGCCAAGATAGTGGCGTCTCTGTGATAACATAAGAAAGGGCAAAAACACTGCATAGGCAGAGAGGAGCGGGGGGTGGAAAGAAGTGTGAGAAACAACCTTGCAAACACAAAGGGCAGAGAAAGGAGAGGGAGGAGAGGAAGTGCTTCCAAACACCAGGGCAGATGCTCCTCTGCAGCCTGTGGAGGAGATGATGGTGGAGCAGGTATTTTCCTACAGCCCATGGAGAGGAACATGGTGGAGCAGATATCCATACTACAGCCTTTGTCGGATCGCATACCAGAGCTGATGGATACTTGGGAGAAAGATCTGTGGTCTGTGGAGAGCACATGGAGGAGCAGGTTTATCTTGAAAGACTGCAGTCTATGGAGGGACCCACACTAGGACGGGGTAGAAGCAGGAGGAAGAGTGGCAGAGAAGAGCTGTTACGAGCTTCCCCCACCCCTGCTTCCTGATTCCCTCTTGCTGCTTGGGATGGGAAGACAGGAGGTAGAGGAGTAGGAAGTGAAGAAATGAAGTTGAGCCTGGAAAAAATGGGGAGGTGAAGGGAAGGCATTTTAGTTTTTGTCTTTGTTTCTCACCATCCAGCTCTATCTTTAATTCTCAATAAATGAAATTAATTTTCCCCAAATTAAGTCTGTTTTGATCTTAATGTTCTTATCTTGACCCATGAGCCTTTTCTTCTCATTTTCCCAGTGTTTTGAGGTGGGAGAGTGCAAGAGTACCTGTGTGATTGTCATCAACCTGCAGTCATATTACCACAGGTTGCAATTCCACATTTCTGACAGTAATGTATCAGAAAGAGTGGGTCCAACAGTATATACACATTAACAAACTAAAAGAACTGGCATTGTGGGGTGGTTATAATGTTGCTGCTGACAATTGGAAATATAGGTTGACTTTTCAGAGTTTGCATTCTGAAATGTTCAAGGATAAGTTCTGTGCTTTAGCTTACATGATAATGTTGCCCTTTGGGTTGAGAGAGTGAGAGGAGGAAGCAAGCTTTACTAGAGAAACTTTGTAACAGCAAAGGAGAAAGAAATATAGCACAGAAAACATGATTAAAATTGAAAATTTGTTGTATTCATGTGTGTTAGTTTTGTCCCCATTCAATTTGACACTATTGAAGTCTAGTTCTTAAAGGTTGAATGAGGTTAAGAACTAACAAGTTAGTTAACTGCAGATAATTAGAGATGCAACCTGTTTTATCATGTAGATCAGTTTAGAGACCAGCTGTTGAAATACACATTGACAAACATCTTTCTGAGGCTGGTTAGATAGATAGATAGACAGACAGACAGATAGGCATTGCCCAGAGAAGTTGTGGATGCCCCATTCCTGGTAGTTTTCAAGGATAGGTTGGATGGAGCCCTGAGCAGCCTGATGTAGTGAGTGGCATTCCTGCCCATGGCAGCGGGGTTGGAACTAGATGGTCTGTAAGGTCTCTTCCAACCATTTTATGATTCTATCACAGACAGACAGACGTATATAAAATATATATTGAAAAGTTGTACTTCTCTGGATTTGTTTTTTGATAAAGAAGCATCAAATCTGAACTCATGCATACACGCACACACTGCTTTCTCCTTCGTTCATCTCTTCCAGCTACCTGAGAAAAGAAGTTTACATTGTCAGTTTCTTGCATAATTTTGCTGAACCAAGAGGCTTAACGATTTTACTCACATGGAAAACTTCTCTTTGATTCCGTGAGAATAAGTGTAATATCATGCTACAGGTACTGCTTAAATAATATATGTGATTGGAACAGGTTTATATATTTTCTGTAGCCTTTTATAACCACAGGGGTTTTTAAGTGCATTTTACAAAGCTGTGCTATATAGCATTTCATAGACAACTCTTTTTAAATCTTCCTTTTTTTTTTTTAATAAAGGCAGATATTTTGGTTAAAATATCACATTTTGTAATCTGAAGCCGAACTACAGACCTTTTGAAGGTGTCTGTTCATGCCCAAACCAAATCCAGGCTTTTTCTGTATGAGAGTAACACTAGAAGTTACCATTTGACAGCTGTTTTATGTCTTTTGTGAAAAGAGTGGATGATGTTTCTAGCAAAGGGTTCCATATCACAGAATCCACTACCTTAATTAGTGCTAATTGGCATCCTTGTTGGAAGTACCAGTAGAAAGGCCAAGGACTGAATAAGCATGAAGAATGAATTAGCCTCTTGCTCCTGGGGGGGGTACCTTCCAGAACACATATGAGGCACCCAGGCTCAATAGGATGTGGACTGAATATTGAGTGGAAAGTGCTGCCAGTCTTCTACTTTTCAGGGGAAGTACAGTTATTTATGAAAAAAAAATTATTAGAAAGGTTATAAAAGATAACTGAAAGCATACAAAGATTGTTAGATTAACAAAATAATAATTTAATCTTTAAAATACTTTAGAGGGTAGCATGAGGGTGTAGTAGCCAGGAAAGAACAGGAGAATAGAATAAAACTCTAGGATTAATCTGAATGAATAAAATATATAATACAAATATCCACATGGATTAAGGACTTGTTTCTAAAAAGAGGAGGACTTACGTACGTGATGACTGCATACGCAGTTGTACACATATTAAAAAAAAGTGTGAAAACAATTAAAAGTGTATTTTTAACATTTAAACTTTTTTCCTTATTAATTTTACCTTTCTATAAAATGACCCTGTAAGGTTGTGTTGTGGCACTATTGTATGATAAAATATAATAGTGGATACACGTTACAGTGATGGATACTGAGAAGATAAAACAAACCCACTAGCAATATATGCAGGAATGTCCATGCTGTGATTCCTGATACTGCGCTTGCCCTCGAAGATGTCTGTGAGATCTTCCTGTGTTTATTAAGCTTAAGTGTTTTTGAGCTCTAACATGTGGATTTGGTCTTTCAGTGATGCCGTGTGCGATGGCTGTACTGGTTTTGTGTAGTTTCACTGCTGCTTTAGAAGATTGTTGTAAAATCAGCTAACTGCATACATTGCTAAGTGGGAGAAGATACATTTCTTCTAACAACAGCTGCCTTTAAAGCATTGTCAATTGAATATTTGTGGGGAGCAGCTTTGTGGGCATTTGATGGACTCCATAACAACCCCCCTCATGACATGTGTGCTGGGGTCCATTCCTGTAGTTGACTTAGTCTCATTAGAAAGATTTATTTCTTGTGTTTAATTAATAAATCTCCTTCCAGAGTTCCAGCTGCATGAGTGGTGGCAGTAAAACGCTCTTACAAATCGGAGGGAAATTCTGCCTAGATCCTTCTTGAAACTGAGATCTTTCAATTTCCCATTCATTCTTCCTTCACCCAAGAGAAAGTCAGGAGGAATGAAAGGATTTTGTGGTATGACTTAGAAGTTAATGAACTAAACTAGCAAAGCCATTCTAAATTAACAACACCTTCTAAAGTGCCCTGCCTTTTAGTATCTCATGTTATATATCAGAGAAATGGCTAACTTTGTGCATCAGTTCCCAGGGAACAGATCAGCTTTCAGACATGGTCTCAGAGGACTTGGTTTCCCACACCTTTGAAACTGTGCACCATAGGCCCCTTTACTGACATGCTGAACTGGAAGAAGAAAAAATGATTGTCCCAGTTCTGACATCCCTTTCTGGAACCTGCAAAGACCCGTGCTTGTGCGTCAGCTGATACTTGACAGTGCATTTGCTTCAGTGAATACATTGGAATATAGATAGACGCAGCAGGGAGAAGAGCTATTTAAGCTAAAGGGCAGTACTAGCATAAGAGTTAATTGGAAGTGAGAAGAGGATTTCAGACTAGCTGGTCCCTAAGTCTCTGGATCAGCTTCCCAGAAGGAGTTTTATGGGTTACTTGTGGGTTAATTTGTATCTATAAGCTGTCTTCACAATAGGAAGGGCCTCTGATTCATATCTATCCTTAAAACTAGCTAAAAAGTAGGAATGCTGTCTGCCTTGGCCACAAGAACCTCACACTGAAGAAGGGCTGAAGGTTTCTACATTGAGCTCTAAGACAATGTATGTCTTTTGGTTACTTCTGTCTGATTAAAAGCTTCATTATTAATTCAGCTGCCTACTTGAACACTGTCTAGGTTTTCAGACTGCTGTGGCAAGACTATTGTCTTGTTCCAGGAGACAAGACTATATCACCGCATCCTGTGTCACCTTCACTGGCTAATTCACCTGATCTCTCCCAAGTCCAGCTCTGCATCTGTCCCTTCGCAGACTGTCTCTGCTTGTGTTTTCTGTTCTTCTCTGACCTTCACTCCATCTTCTTTCCTGAGTATTTTTTGCTCTGGGGTATTGTTCCTCTCCTCTTTAATGACAAATAGGGATAGGTCACAGGTGCTGTCTTTTTTACACCAAAATACTTCCCCAGCTCTAGTTACACATCTAATCACTACATTAAACCTTCCCATTTATCACTTTAGTCTGTGATGAACTTTAAAAGTTGTTCATTTAACTTCATCACTGGAGCTGTCTGATCTCCCACAGTGAGTGCTCTATTGCTTTTTAGTTCAGCTTTTATTTCTTCTCAGTCTTGCTACTATATTTTCACACAACGCTTATCTTTTTTAGCCTTATAGAATTGTTACATGTATTTGACTGTCTCTAAAGGATTTGCCTTTTTCTCCCTTATTGGAGGAGAAATGCATAAGGTGCATGTGCACAAGAATTATGTATGTTAGAGTGATATTATGTTGTATGTTTTGTCATTCTATGTGGAGATGAGAGAAACAGAATGTAGTATATGCAGACATATATCTACACTTCTTTAACTGGACTTTGGGGAAGACTAATAATCTCATTCATATTTGGACACACAGAAATACTAATCACAGTTAAATAAAAAAATCTAAATATGGGAATTGCATAAGCAGCCTAATTTTCATTCTTCAAATGAGGAAGTAGTCTGATTAGGGACTTGGTTACAGGAAGAAATAAAAGCTGTTTCATGTCTATATCAGGGGATTTTGAAATGGTGCAAAGATTATATAGTAGTTAAGCAGTAAGGAAGATGTAGTTTTGGGGCTTTGAAGAACTGCACAAACACAGTTGCTGTCAGCATCTCTTCATAAGTCCTGATGGAGTGTTTTGCTTGACACTCACATTGAATCAGTTCCTAAGTGAGCAGCCTTAGACCTGTTAAGGAGCTGTGCAGTGTGTGACTACACTGGCTTCAGTTTAGTTGTTCTTGATTTCTGCTACTCCTTAGAGCAAAAAAGAAGCCTCTTGTCACAGAGATGTGCACAGAAAAATGGCAAGGAATATATTTGAAATGTGTATATAATAATATTTTTCACCCTGTCTGCTTAAATGTGTGTTTGGTATCCAAGTGATACCTCTATGAGTTGTTTCCTTACTCAGTGTCCTTAAGAACTGCAGTTCAGACAGGTGCTATGCTGAAAAGCAACCCCAAAATCTGCACACTCTCAGGGCTGTGTGCAGAGATTTCTGTTAGCTATTTCCTATTTTCCCTAACAGAAGACAATTGCTCCCTCAAGGACAATGGAGCAACATCTGGTCTGCTTAGTTTAATGGATTTTGTTCACAACTGCAATGGTCTGTTCTGAAGTGACTATAAATGTAGTAATGAGGAGCAAAGGCCTGTGGCATAGACAGCACTCAGGTGATCGTGTTCAGTTACCACAATGCCTACATTCAGATCACATAACATTGTTTTGAAAACAAGACTTGAGTTTTTAATATACCATGCACAATTATTTTTATCTATTTTTATCTATTATGTAGTATATATATCTCTTCATAAAAAGCCAAATGTCATTCATATAAAATGGTTATCAGTCACCTTTCAATATTGCATGGATCAGCAATCCTACTGACTTTTGAATTGAAAAAGAAATGTAGTAACGACAAAATGATATAAAAAGTGGTGATCCTAAGATAAGAACAGAGTAACTGGTTAATACCTAAATGAAAAATAGAGATATGAAGATAAAGTCAAGTTAAGGAATGGAATTATTTACCAGAGAGTAATTAAAACCAGGAAAAAAAAAAAGGTGGTGTGTTGCAGTAATTAACACCTTTTCCTACCCATTGTTTCATCTAGCAAATTCCTCCTGTCTCTCCGATTAGGCCTTTATTTTCTCTAACACCTGCCTTCTTGCCACCTGCATTGGAAAGAAAACACTTAATAGTTTTCCAGTTAATGCAATATAGAAAAAAGAGACTTTCTGGATTTACAGGCTCACGTGCTTGCTTGGGTACTGTTATCTCTGCTGGTGGATACCACTGAAGTCAACCTGGAGAATAAGAAATTTTTTTACATTCCCTACTGCTTTCATTCAAATGAAAAGGAAGTTAACTTGGCTAGAACTGATATAAGATGTATTACAATTATGGGATTGAAAACAATAACAATTTTTTTTCTTGGAAATAAATTTCCTAAACAGACCTGTAAAGTTGTACAAACAAATCTTTACTAAAATGCATTCAGAAAGATTCCTTCAGTTACACTGCAATATATTTAACCTGCATACAGGAAAAATACTGAGTGCGCTAAGCAAAAATAAAATACACAAAAGGATTGCAAAATACTCGTTGAAAGATTTGTACTGGTATTTAAAGGTGTGAAATTAATCAGAATCAAAATGTTGCTTATTTGTAGAAAACCGTCATTTGATAACTGAGTGTAACTCAGTCTTTGTCTTTAATCTTCCAGGATTTAGGTTCATAACTCCTTTGTACAGCTTAAAAAAGATGCTCTGTGTGCCACTCTGCAATTTTAGTTTGGAGAGCTGCTCCCTTTGCTTCACGTAATCTCTCTGAAGAACAGCACCTTTTATCTGGAACAACAGAGTCTGCAAACTGGCTGTGAGACAGAGGCTGGAAATCACACCAGAGCGTGAGCAGGGTTCATGTGTTAATATGCTGATCCACTGTGTCAGACACCAGCTTAGAACTAAATCTTGCCAAAAACCACAGGTGAAATATGCTTGGTAAGCCGAGCACTGCCCTGGGTGGATAGAAATTCGGAGCTCAAAAACAGTTAATGCCAGCTGGGAAGAATAAGCAGGAAGAAATTTGTGTTGTAGGGAGGAAACACAGGAGCAAAAAATTGTTACTTTTCTTATAAAGAGTGCTGTGAGAACGTCACGTAGTCAAGGAATTACGTAAGAAAGTCTTCTTTTATCTACCCACACAAAATTTTGCCTGTGGGTGCACAGGAGGATTTAAATCTCTGTGCAGTGTTCAGAACTCTTTACCTCTCCAAATTAAATGTAATGCAAGTTTTGAGCCAGATCTCTGTAATGTCATAGCTCCCTGGTCTGAGTTGGACACAGTCTTAAGTCAGAAGCTTATCTTTTTACTCCTTAGTTCCTAGTTTCATTTAATAGCAATACTTAAATGTGCATGTGTAAGGGACAAAGGGCTTAGAGTGCCTAGCTGGACCCTTTGGAAGTTCAGATAATTCAGATGATTACTCACATAAGGAGTAATTTGTTAGTCAGTAACTAGATTTCATCTGTATTTTGATTGTGTTGAGGCTACTTTACTGATTATTTTACATACAACTTATGTCTCATGAGGCTGCTCTGTATAAGGTCCAGCTATCTTTATATTTAAGATTGGATAAGATCTCTAAGATCATTGAGTCCATCCATTAATCTAACACTCCCAGGTCCACCACTAAAGGATGTTTCTAAACACCACATCTACATGTTTTTAACATTTCTAGTGATGGTGATTCCACCATTTCCCTGTGCAGCCTGTTCCAGTGCTTAATAACTCTTTCAAGGGAATAAATTTTTCCTGATATCTGATATAAACCTCCTCTGACACAACTTGAGGCCATTTCCACTTGTCCTGTTGTATGTTACCTGGGAGAAGAGGCTGACCCCCAGGTGGCTACATCCTCCTTCTAGGTAGTTGTAGAGAGTGATGAAGTCTCCCTTATGCCTTCTTTTCTCCAGGCTAAACAACCCCAGCTCCCTCAGCCATTCCTCACAGAACTAGTGTTTCTTTCACATGCTTCACCAGCTCTATTGCCTGCCTCTGGAGTCACTCCAGCACCTTAATGCCTTTCTCATAGTGAGGGGCCTAAGCTATGAGTAGCTTATGGTACCCATATGTGCATGTACCTTGTGGTACTCATATCAGTATGAGCCTGGCATATGTGTTAGCACATCATAACAGTGGTAATAATAAGCCTTAGATTTTCACCTCTGTTCCCCAGCTGCCCAGACTTGATCTTTAAGGCTACATCCTTGGCCATCTCATTTCATGAAAGTCCAGCAAGCTAGAAGAATAAAAATAGCATCACCGGCTTGATCCTGCAAAAGAGGCCCTTCCTTGAACTTCCCAGAGATATTGCCGTGGCAAGGGGGAAGGCACACCAAAAACCTCTGCTGATGTTCTGGGGTCAGACAGTGCCTGACAAGAGGGAAGAGATGCTGTGCCTGCATCTGCACAATTTCCTGCCACTGCGGTTTGATTGCCAAACCTGTCTCCAAGATCTTTGTTCTGGTCTAAGGACTTCAAATTGCTACATCACTTGTACAATTTGGTATTAAATGTAGATGTTGTTACCTGGGCACTTCTGTGGATGAGATTTGGGTAGAGAGACCTGCCTTGCTATCTCTTTCCCCTCTCTTCTGAAACCAATACTTCCAAAGGCTTCCTCCCTTTGCATACCTGGAATAGTGCTGAGCCTGGGGATTTTTGTTCTCCTTTCCACTATATAGTATGAGAGAGCTATGTGTTTGTATATATGTATATGTACATATATTTTCTTCAAAATACTATACCTTTGTTATTTCTGAGAAACCCACAAAAGCAGGTTTTACAGGTAACTTTGCCACTTGTTTTCCTTCCCCTTAAAGGCACTCCAGCCCTGGTTTTGAAAGTTGATGTGTGCTGACAGACAAAAACTATGACTAGATTAGGAATCCCTGAGAGTCACACAACTGGAAAGATACTTCCCAAAGGCTTAGGTCCCATACTGGAGTGAGTTCAATGTATAGATATTGAATATTTAGACTGATAAATGAACTTAAAGCCTTTTTTTTTTACTGCCTAGTAACATGCCACTTTTTTAATGGTCATTTCTCAGTTGTTAACTATATTTCATGGTTCCTTGATCAAATTATGAAATGGTAATACAAGTTTTACAATTCTCTGCCATAAACTGGTATTTTTGAATATTCATTTAATGAAAATTACTACTTATCTTGCAGTAGGATTGCTTAACTTAAAAGAATTCTGAAACCTTTAATGAGGTTAAATTTAAAGAACTTAAAGTTCTGCTGAGGGTAACCTTTCAGGAAGTTTGACAGTGAGGTAAAACTACAGGGATGAGTGTAAACCTGGTTGGGTGGTTTTAAGGGAGGTGCTGGAATAATAATATTCTTGATGAGGTTTTGATGGCAGTCTGGTGGTAGCTTTATAATAGATATTTTAAAGTAAATATGTGGTTTTGTTTTAATAGAATATTTTTATATCTAGCTATTAGTATGTCTCAACTACTAGATCACAGCCACAATGTACAAGTCAGTAACAATCCTGTTTTTTTTCAAATAGTGCAAAGTGTTGCAGAACCAAGTAACAGGGTCATGTAACCCAGACATGTGTGTGTTATTCAGGAGCATACAATGGTGTATGGAATGCCTGTAACAGAAAAGCTTATTAGTATGTGTGTGTGTGCACAGTGCACACATCTCTCAAATTGGAAGAATTAAGCCCTACACATTAGTTATTCAAACACTTTTTGCAAACCATTGGAGCTGTTCCACATTTCATGATTGCAACTGCTTCATGCACTTGTGGAATAAACAATGCGCCTTCTCAGGGTCACAGACAATAGGGAGCTTCTGCCTAATCATGATTTTATAAAGCTTTAAACTAACTCAGAGAACTGAATATGAAATGAAGTACTTGGGGGTTCTATAGATTTGTGAAAATGGAGAAATTGTTAAAAGTGCATAGATTATAGACTTTTTTAATCTGTTTTTTTTTTTCAAGTTGCAATGCAGTAAGAGAATAAATCAGATTGGGATGATTCAGAGTGAGTTATCGATATAAATTGCAATTATTAGCAACTTCATATAACTGTGGAATATGGACTATACTTTTAGAGACAAGGATTGAACAACTTATTTGTGCTAGAGAATAATTTACAGTAAATGCTTTATTCAGTGAATTATTTCTTACTATGTTGGCCAGCTGATTGTTTGCCTTCAAAAATTTTGTTGTTTGATGTTGGCAAATATTTCTTGGCCAGTAGCACTTACGCAAGTAAGATATACCATTTATTCATTGGAATATATGACTGCTGCAGGTTCTTTTTTTCAGTATTAGCTGCTCTGAGCTGTTTATAAAATCAGGCAAGAAAGATGAAATACATCCTGTGTTTGGGAAATCCCTTGTAGATGCATAATTCACATGGCATGTATCTCTTGACAGATGCAGCAGTGTATGGATGTTCTAATTGCAATAGCTCAAGTTTATTAATTCAGAATGTATTTTGTAGAATGACTTGTATTCGTGGTGAGAAGTGTGTACTTGTACACTCCATTAGAAGTTGTTGTGGTAGGCATGCTCAAAAGGAGAATGAACACATAAACAGAAAACAGATTTTGAAATAACAATGAAAAAGAATATTCTTTTACTATTTGGTCAGTATTATTGCTTAATAAAATGTGTGGGAGAAGTGAAATGTTACAATATTGTAAAAGTCATTGGAAGTGAATGGTCACGTCACCTTTTGAATTGTGTACTGAAGCACAGTGCTGCCAAAATAAGCCATTTGTAGTATAAGTTCAATTTCACTCAGAATCAAGGCACACCATACAAAATC
Source organism: Atrichornis clamosus (assembly GCA_013400975.1). Classification (NCBI taxonomy): domain Eukaryota; kingdom Metazoa; phylum Chordata; class Aves; order Passeriformes; family Menuridae; genus Atrichornis; species Atrichornis clamosus. The sequence goes on along the minus strand of WBMZ01016617.1, from coordinate 3,034 downwards.
TGTTAAACCAAGATGCAAAGTTTAAAGTACATTGTGTTGCTCAGCTATGAGCAGTTTATGATGATCAGAGTTCACAAATGCATGAGAAGAAATTATTTCAGTTTGAAGAGACATTTGTGAAAGAATGTGGAACCTGCAGTGTCGGTGACTGGTTTCTTTGTCATCCAGCAGTAATCTTAGTATGTCATGCTGGGGAAATAGAAGAGGATATGTATTGTATCCAGGCAAAATGTGGAACACAGGTCAGATTGTTGAGTTTTTCAGTGCTATTGTAAGACTCATGAAATACCTGAGTTTGCAAGAAAACACTATTACAGTTATATATTGTGTCTGTATGGGCTACCACAATGGTCTTGTGTGATTTAGGGTGAGGAAAGTTGTTCCTGCCTGTAACTCCATGGACTACAGGCAGAAGAAGCCAAATGAAATCTGTGCCATGACCCAGAATTGTGCAAACTGCCAGGTTTTACTGCTCCCATCTTCTGTACCAATACATCCAGTTGCCATTTTAGTGCTCCATTTTGATGAATTGGTAGAAGTGCCTCTAAAGGCCTATTTTCCTACATATCAAGGAAAGTATATAATTTACTGAGAATGCAATGTGAACAATATCCTCTCACTCCTAGCAAATTCAAAAGTTTTCATGGGCTGTGCCTACTAGAATGTGTACTTGCTTTAGTATTATACCCAGTCATGACTGATAATGAGTTGAAGTGCTTCTTAGATTGTATCAGGAAGGATTTGATCACAAGAATATAAACTGAGATTATTTGCCCAGGAGTAGGTTAAATATTACATTATGTAGAGTTAGAGATGCCAAAACGTACAGCTGCTTGTACAGTCTGGTATATAATCAGAAAAGCAAAACTCTAATTCCACTAGCTAAGCTTTCATGTTAAGATATTCAGTAGAATCTTAAAAACTGGGGTTACCTGTTAACCTCAGCTAATGGACTATTAGCCTATTAACCATACATACGTGGGTGTGTTTGTGTGTGTAAACAGTATTTGGGCATTTTTTCTCTCTTTCCTGCCCTCTGATTTTCTGTCTTCCCACCATTTTCCTGCCTGACTTACTTTTGAATTGGAAGTTGTTTGTTCCTGTCTTCTCTAATGACCTTTCCTCCCTCTTCTCTCCCAAGAAGATGTATAATTTAGATGTTGCTCCTTCTCTGCACCTGATCTCATAGGACCCACAGTAACACCAGAAAAGAAGAGAATGATGGAAACAGTTTTGACATTGTATTTTGGTAAATGTACAGTGCCAGGGAAGGAGGAGAAAATCCATTCCAGCATGCCTTTTTGGGGGTGAAAAGTGGGAAGAGGCTGGAGAAGTGGGGTTTTTTGCTCTCTGGCTTCAGAAGACTGTTGTGAGCACACCACAGGGACAGAAAAAAAAAGGTAAAAACATCTGTAATCCTAGCTTTTGCTCTGTTAAACCTTATGAAATTGCAAATGAAGTGTGGATCCTTTTGTAAATTCCAGGAGGGACTGTAGTATCCTGATCCTTTTCCCTAACCCACCTAATTTGGAGCAGGAGTCTCAAGCTTGTTCTTTTAGAAGAGCTAGAGGTTCCACCCATTTGGCTTCATTCCTCTGCTTGCCTTATGTGTCTATAGGTGTTATGCAGTACAAAAAGTAGAAAAAAAGATGGAGTCTGGAAAAAATATTCCAAACAAACCCCTGTTCTAGCTTCATCACAGTGCTGTTGCCATGTTGCATTTAAATTTGAAGTGAAAAGATAGGTAACTGACTTTGTGGATTTACACTTTGTGATGTTGTATAAGGACTGTGTTTTTAAAGCTGTATGTAATGAAACGTTGATTACAGTTGCTGCTTTCTAACATCCTTGGGGTCAAATTCTGCCCTAATTTAACCATCACTTAACCCTTCTAACTCTCCTGGTATAGCCCAGATTGAAAATGAGGGCAGAGTGTCTGTTCCAATTTCACTACCTGCCCTACTTACCAAATATTGGCCATGTATTCAGTGATATTTTCTGTACACATACACATATCAACAATTTCAGTAAATGCTGACATTCTAAGAGAAATGACATGAACCATTTGGTTATCATGCACATAAACACATTTGGTTTGTTTATAACTTTCTTTTCTATATTGACTGAAAGAGTAAGGAAATTGTTAAGGATGGAACAAGTCAGAGAGGGAGACTTGAACTGAATCTAAAAGAATCCAGCACATTGGATATACTGAGCTTTTGTTGGCCAATAATTTATTTATTTTTTGTGAAAGAAAGTCAGGTTTGTCCATACTTCTTATATGACTCATAGATAGCTGAATTCAATTCTTACTATGGACTTCTCAGGAACATTAAAGGTCCAGTAATAAAGACTGGATTTCCTAAATCACTAATGCCTGCCGCTCAGGCTGATTCTCTGTAACACAAAATTAATTCTGAAGATCAAATGTGAGATCTGTGCAGGAAAAAAAAATCAATGTTCTTTTCCCTCTTTTTTTTTTCAACATATTGTCAGTTTTCAGACTTTTATTCGTGAATGTCTTGCAAGTTTGGAAATTCAAAACTTCAGGGATCAAATGAAGTTTTGGATATAAAACCTCCTAATTATATGTTAGAAATGAATCACACAATATGGAAAAGAGTTAACAAATAGAGAGGGATCTGTATCCCTTAGGTTCTGAAGCTGAGCATTTGCCTCCTTGCCTGTTCTATAGAATTGTTTCAACTTAAAAATATAGCTTCAACATTTAGGAACAATGATCTTTTAAAAACATAATATTTCAGTGAGAATGAGATAAATTCTTTACTTTGTCTATTTGAAAGGCATCAGTTTAGCAACAAAATGTAGAACCATACAGGTCTTTAATTTTACGCATTGTTTGCTTAAGTAAGTCTTACCAATGTTTTCAGCAGTTATGCAGTAGTAGGTATAACAGAAGCATTATGTGTATCCTTCTGTTGTTGAAACAGCTAGTTTCTTTGAAAGTCTTGTGGGGATTTCATTGCAGCATTACAGAATCAGAGAATCAGTTAGGATGGAAAAGACCTTTGAG
>WBMZ01016608.1:0-15903 GCA_013400975.1 Atrichornis clamosus | reverse complement strand
CGGGACGGGACGGGACGGGCGGAGCGGGTGCTCGGTGCGGGCGGTCACCGCCGCTCTCGCCATGCGGGCGCTGCTGCTCCCCGCGCTCCTGCTCCCGGCGCTGGCCGCGGTGCGCGGCGCCGCCACGGTAAGGACGGGTCGGACCGGCACCGGCACTGACTGGGGTCAGGACCGGGATCGCGATCACGGTCGGGATCGATCACGGCGGTGCTCGGGAGCGGGGGGGGGCAGCCCCGTCCCTGCGGGACCGGTCCGGTGACCCCGGCGGCGGCCGCCGTCGCTGCTGTCTGTGCCCGGGCGGAGCGGCGGGGGCGCGGCCCGGCATCGGCAGCGGGCGGAGGGGGCCGGGGTCCCGGGAAGGGCTGGGGATCGGGTGCCGGTGCTCCCGTCGCAGCGGGGGTTCTGCGCAGGGAATGACCCGGGCTGTGGGCGCGCTCGCGCGGTTGGAAGGTGCCCAAGCCCCGGCGCTGCGGTGATGGGCGCTGCAACGAGCGACTCCGTGCCAGAGAGAACAGCCCAGACAAGCCTTCCCCCGCAGGGATGAGGAGCAGGAGAGGAACCGGGCAGAGGAGGGAGGCAGCCTCCCCAGTGGATCCAGGAGCCCTCGGTTCCAGCTGGAACACATCTCCCGTGGGGTCAGTGGCCTCAGCAGGGCAGGAGCAGGGACACGGGGACCCAGCCCAGAGGGATGGTGGTGGGAGCAGCTACTGCTAGGATCACCAAAATGTTAAAAAGACAGGATTTCCCAAGATATTTGGTGTGAAACGGCACTAACACAGCTGTTGTCGGCAGCACTTAGCTTGGAACAGATATCCAGAGTATGGAATGCCCTTTTGCTGGGGTTCTCGGCAAGGTGCCAGGGGTGATCCTGGCAGGACTCTGAGATCCACGCGGTGCCGTTGCCTCCTCCATCCCTCCCTCCCCGCAGGTGCTGCCTGCTGTGCTCGGAGGTGTTTTCTCCGTTCTTGGATGAGCTCCCATCAGTGGGCATGCGTGTGCCACACAAGCGCTTGGCATGGCCGTGTCCCCGTGACCAACACGGGACGCCCAGGCAGCGCCAGCGCCCGGGGCCTGGCCACCGTCAGCCACGGCCCAGCCCTGCCAGCACCGCTCTGTCTCGGCTGCAGGACGTGTTTGACACCTTGTGCCAAGCCTGGGAGGAGGAGGAAGAGGAGGGTGACATGGTTTCCCTCCCATGACGGGGACGTGCCTTCCAGCAGCTGTGCCAAAGGCGTGCGGTGCAGCAGCTTATCAACACAGCGTGTTTCCCTCCGAGACAAGTCCTCTGGCAGCAGCCAAAGGACTGCTTAAACGCTGGCCAAGGGTCATTGTCAAAGGTCCCGCTTTCTCCAAATAATGTCACAAACTTTGTGCTCACATGGATGCTCTTGCAAGAGGTCCCAGAAACTGGGGAAATTACCCAGCTCATTAAACTTGGACTGAGGAAATCCTCAGCAAAGTGCAGGGACACTCTCCCACACCAGCTGTGGGTGTGCAGCCCCCATGAAGCTGGGACCCATTCCTGAGGAGAGGCAGCAGCACCCTGGGCTGGGGTCTGCAGTGAGCAGGGAGATCCTGGGAAAGAACCACCGCAGCCCCCACGGGGCTGCAGCAGCCCCCCACCCAAGTTTCTTGGGTAGCCCATGGATTCCCACTTGGAGCAGGCAGTGCAGCATGGGCTGCCTTGTGCTCCCACATCCCGACCCACCTGCACGCTGTTGGGGAGAGGGTCTGTGTGTGCCACGGGTGTGGGTTGTCCCCTGTGGAGTTGGGCACAGCCAGGCACGGGCTGCCAGAGGGCACTCAGTCGATGTACTGTAGTGGGTGACCCTTGCAGAGGCTCCCCAAGTGGGAGCCTGGATTTTAATACTTCCTTGTTTATGGGCTTTTCTGTATAAATAGAGCATGCAGTTCCTGTTTAAGGAAGCTGGTAAAAGGCACTACGAGGTTTAGTGTTACGGCCCCACGTGAAGGTAGGCGGCTGCCCCGGCCGTGGTGCAGTGAGATGCACACAGTGTGTTTGGCCCACGCGGGATGGATGTGGCTGGACACGGGGGGGTCTCTGGGAAGGAGCTGGCCCTTCCTGCCATGGGAGAGGCTCTGTGTGCCAGACACCTCTGCAGTGTCACAGCTGCTGTGGCACATTTGCTGCTCTGGGCACTCGCCTGCTCATGCCCCACCTCAGTGGGACATGCTGTGCCTCCCACCAGTGTGCCAGGGCTGTGGTCACCTGCTCCCTTGGGAACGAGCTTCCAGCACAGGCAGCTGCAGCCCTGCCCTGCAGAAGGTGCTGAGAGCGGGTGGGATCACAGCATGTGCCCGGCTGTCGGGCTGTGCTGCAGCAGTGGCACCTTAACCTGTGGTTGGTGCTCTGGGTGTTGGCGGGAGTGGGGGACCCCACCTTGGCACTTAAGTGGGACTCCATGGGGCACACTGGGATCTCGCATGGGGTTCCCACAGGGATGTATGTGCACACCAGGACCTCAGGCAGTGCCGTGCACATGGACGGACATTGCTCGTGTCCGGGACAGCCCAGCGCGGGGCCAGGGAGCTGCTGGCTGTGTGCAGAGGGGCCGGCAGCTCGTGGCCGGGCTGTGAATCGTCCTGCCTGTTTGCACAACACCGGCATGGCCATGGGGGAGGTCAGGGGGCCCAGGGACGTTCGAGCCTGGTGAGGTGGTGTTTGGGGAGGGGGTCCCTGCCCCGCTCCCTGCTGAGAGCTTGATTAGATCCTGCTCAATTTACAGCCCTTTGGCTCCCCGGTGTTTTCCTTCAACCAGCAGGACCTGATTTCCCTTTGAACGAAAGAGGGTTTTTTGAAATGCAAAATGCATGAAGTTTTGCAGCCCTTCAGGAAGGGAAGGAAGCCCCTGGCCCGTGTGGGCTGTGGGGAGCTGGGGGTCTGTGCCGGCGGGCAGTGCTCAGAGCCGCTGCCCCGGTGCCAGCAGCGCGTCAGCCCTGCCGGGTGCAGGAAGGATCCCTGTGGGGCCATGGGTGCTGCCTGCAGGCAGGACATGGACCCCGTGGGCCTCTGCCCTTTCCCACGCCGCGCTGCGCTCCGCTGTGGTCCGGGGAGGACCGGGAGCCAGAGCTCAACTTGTTTCCCAGCTCTGCCACCGTTGTGTTTCCCAGGATGAGTCAGAGTCCCTGTGGGCAGAGCCCTCTCCCTCCGGGGTCACCGCGCTGCCTCTCCCTGTTCTCCCACCCTCCCGAGTGCTTGGAGCAGGCGCATCCCCGCCCGTGGGACACCCAGCGCAGCCTGGCCCGGCTCCTGCCAGCCCAGGCGTCCCCGGGAGCGCTCAGCCGGTGGCCGGGGGTGAGGGGGGACGCAGCTCCCCTGTTCCTGAGCACAACAGGACTCGGGTAGAGCTGGGCTAAACCAGCCGAAAAGCACCCTGGGCTCTGTAGCGTGAGTCAGGGCCATGTGTGGAAACAAGGGAGTCCTTGAGCGTGTGCCTCGGGCCATCGCGGGACACTGAGGGGCCGAGCTCGCCCGAGGTGGCTGCATGTCTCCACAAACAACGAACCCTGTGTGGGCTCGGAGCCGTGGCGCGGGGGCACAGAGGCACTGCTGGGTCTTCTTGCCACCATCCCTGCTCACTGAGGTCTTTCAGGAGGCTGGGAAACAGCCACAGAAATGGGGCTGGAGTACCTGAGCCACAAAACACTCTGGTGACTGCAGGGATGAGCGGCTGCCTGGGCTTTGTCACTGTCAGCCTGGTTGCGGAGTGGTGGGACAGGGTGCTCTGGACCAGACAATGCCTCACACTCTGGGGCACGACCATGAGCCCCAGGGGCGGGGAGAGACCTCTGAGCAAGCAGCAGTGAGGGAGCTGGCCATGATGTTTGCTGTGGGATGCCCGAGTGGGACACCAGGCTCACTGCGTGTCCTGCAGGCTCTGGGTGATGCAGACCAAGTTCGGATGACCTCGGAGGGCTCCGACTGCCGCTGCAAGTGCATCCTGCGGCCTCTCAGCAAGGACGCCTGCAGCCGCGTCAGGAACGGCAGCGTGCGCGTGGAGGATTTCTACACCGTGGAGACGGTGAGCTCAGGGGCTGACTGCAAGTGCTCCTGCACCGCACCCCCCTCCTCGCTCAACCCCTGTGAGAATGAGTGGAAGATGGAGAAGCTGAAGAAGCAGGCACCCGAGCTCTTCAAGGTATCTGCAGCGTGGGGGGACTGGGGGCTAGACCCCCTCCCCACACGGCGCAGCCCTGCCCCGTGCCCCAGCCCTGTGCCCTGTGCCCCAGCCCTACCCCTGGCCCCATCCCTGCACCCCCTTCACAGCTGCAGTCCATGGTGGACCTGCTGGAGGGAACGCTGTACAGCATGGACCTGATGAAGGTGCACTCCTACATCAGCAAGGTGGTGGCCCAGATGAACACGCTGGAGGAGGTGAGCGAGCTCCAGCAGCACCGTCCCCACAGTGCTCACCGCCAGACTGCTCAGGACCCTCTGGGGTGCCATGAGCTCCCCAAATGGGGTTCCAGCCTCTCCTCTCCTGCAGACCATCAAGACCAACCTGAGCAGGGAGAATGACTTCATGAAGGAAAGCGTCCAGCACCTCACTGACCAGATGAAACGCTATGAGAACTACTCTGACATCATGATCAGCATCAAGAAGGAGATCTCCAACCTGGGCTATCAGCTGCTGCAGAAGGATGCGGCTGCCATCCCCGAGAGCAAGGCACAGGTATCCCATGGCACGGGCACCCCCAGGGCCCAGCCCCACGCAGGAACAGCCGGCGGTGCCAGGCAGGGCCGAGCTCCCCCAGGCTTGTGGCAGGTGCATAGGGGTAACCCCTGGGCTGGTGCCTGTGCCCAGTGCCTGGCATGGTGGCAGCAGGGGAGAGGAGGGCATGGGAGGAAGGGGGTCTGACCAGGCTGTGCCCCCCAGGACACAGCAGGTGGCCGAGAGAAGGAGGCAGGACGGTACCCCAGCACCCGCAAGGCACTGGGGGACAGGGCAGGCCCCCGAGCACCCAAGGAGAAGCTGCTGAAGCCTGAGAAGCCCAAAAAGGAGAACACCAAGACCAGAGGAGGGTCACAGCCCACGCCCAAGCCCAAGCCCCTGGCGCACCAGCAGACTGTGGTCCGAGGCATCACGTACTACAAGGTTGGGCAGGCGGGAGCAGCCGAGGGTCCGGCCGGCAGCCGCGGTGAGTCCCGGGACGGGGCAGGGGTGGGGGGCTGGGATGGCACCTCCCACCGAGGCAGAGGGCCTGGGGCTTCCCCTGCAAACACACTAACCTCCAGCTTGTCCCCACAGAGGGCCCTGTGAGAGGGGTGGTTGCGCCAGAGCAGCAGGAGGAGAGGGGCTCCCCAGCTGAGGGGACCCCAGCCCAAGCTGCTGCACAGACAGAGACCACTGTGCCCAGCACCACGGCTGCACCCAGCACTGCCCTGGCCCCCCGCAGCACTGCCCGCAGCCCCCCTGCCCCTGCCCTCGGGCAGGGGACTGACAGTACCAGGGGACCCGAAACACCAAACAGAGGTGGGTGAGCAGGGGGGGGCTGGGAGGGGGCACCCGGCCCAGTGGTCCCAGTGCCCGTGGCCAAGCTAGTCCAGCAATAGTCGTGCCATGGGGAAGGAGGAGGAGGAAGCAGCTGGATAAGCCTTCCTCCTCCTTCTCCTCGGTACCCAGTAAAGGAGGTCGAGTGCGAAGGCACCATCGAGTCAGTGGAGCCCCCCATGGAGCACCACAGCTACGGGCGCAATGAGGGGGCCTGGATGAAGGACCCAGCTGCCAAGGATGACCGTATCTATGTCACCAACTACTACTATGGGAACAGCCTGGTGGAGTTCAGGAGCCTCGACAACTTCAAGCAGGGTGAGGGTCAGCGGCCGAGTAGGTGCAGGGGCCCTGACTCCTCCTGGGTGGGTGTCCAGTGCCGTGTGACGCCGGCTGTGCCGGGTCCTGGGGCAGTGGGCAGCTGAAGGGAGCTGGGGAGCATCCACAGGGCAGTGAGGGGGCACAAGTACCCTGGTGCTGCCAGCACTCTCAGGCCATTGTGCGTGGGACCCTGGTGCTGCAGGAGGTCCCAACATCTCTCCCGCCCACTCATAGGCCGCTGGAGCAACCTCTACAAGCTGCCCTACAACTGGATTGGCACCGGGCATGTGGTGTACAGAGGGGCCTTCTACTACAACCGTGCCTTCACCAAGAACATCATCAAGTACGACCTGAAGGAGCGGTATGTGGCAGGCTGGGCGCTGCTCCACGATGTGGTGTATGAGGACACAACGCCCTGGAAGTGGAGGGGCCACTCGGACATCGACTTTGCTGTGGATGAGAGCGGGCTTTGGGTCATCTACCCCTCTGTGGACTATGACTACTCACAGCAGGAGGTGATCGTCCTGAGCCGACTTGACCCCGGGGACCTCTCGGTGCGCAAGGAGACCACCTGGAAGACAGGGCTGAAGCGCAACACCTACGGGAACTGCTTCATCATCTGTGGCATCCTCTACGCTGTGGACACCTACAGCCAGAAGGAAGGGCAGATCTCCTATGCCTTCGACACGCACACGGACACGGAGGCAGAGCTCCGACTGCCCTTCCTCAACCACTACTCCTTCACCACACAAGTTGACTACAACCCCAAGGAGAAGGTGCTCTATGCCTGGGACAACGGCCATCAGATGACATACGGGCTCCGCTTCGTGGTCTGAGTGCCCGGGCGGGCCTCATTTGCACTCCTGCGCCCACCCTCCGCCGTGCCTGGCTGGGGCACCCTGACGCAGCCTGGTCCTGGCATCCCAACCCCAGCCGGGGCTGTGGCGAGAGCCTGGCTTCCACCCCAAACCTCTCCCCATCCGCTGTGCCCGTCACCTGCACTGTGGGGCAGGGAGAGCACGGAGGTGCAGCCCCCAGCTGACACCCCCATGACAACGTGGCCCCTGTGGCTGTAGCAGCTCGGCCAGCATCGCCTTCCCAGGGGCGCAGCGAGGAGCCCAGCCCTGCGTCCCTCTGGCACTGCCAGCACCACGGCAGCACCTGCCCCACACCAGCCTGAGCACTGAGCACCCTCCTGCACTGCCCCCAGCCCAGCCCCACTCCCCGCACACCCACCGGGACCGTGCGCGCTGTCACCACCAGCTGCCAGCGGTGCCAGTGCCGGGATGGCCCCGTGCCCTGGCCTGTGCCGAGCCCTGTGGGGCGGGCAGGCCCCCTCACTGGCAGGCGCTGGGAACAGGTGCCAGTTGCTATTTTAGGAAATGTGGTTAAGATGCCTTTGCTTTTGCTGCTCATTAGCTTGTTATTTAAATGCATTCACCAGAGCCCTGCAAGTCCCCTTCAGGCAGCAGGTGTGGAGGAGCCTGCTCGGGGTGTCCTGCCCTCACACCCACCCTCACACCCACCCTCACACCTGCCCCCACCCAGCACTGCACAGGGCAGCCCACGGGCCTCTTGCTGTCCATGTGAGTCAGGGCGAGCGGTTGTAAGTGCTTGGCTTGGTTTTGGTCATTTTAGACGTGAACAGTATTAAAGCATCACAGATGTGAAAGCAGGCTGTGTGCATTGTCATTTCTCCTGAAGCTGGGCAGGGTGGGCGTTCGCGGTCCCCATCTGTCACTGTGCCTGTCCCTCGCCATCCCTGTTCCCTGAGTCACCTCCCACAGCCAAGCATGCCCAGGGGTTGCTGTCACATGTGGCTGCTGTTCACTGCACCACACCTGGCAGACACATCTGCACACACCCAGCCCAGGGTGGGCACCTCACATTCCCCCACCAGCACCAGCATGGTGCCACGGCACTACAGAGACAGGCAGGTCCCCGTGCAGACCCGGGGCAGCAGCCCCTGCCAGGTCCTGGGGAAAAGGAGATTTGGCATTGTCCATCCTGAGCTGCAGCCCGAGAGCCGAGCTGTGGTGCAGGGAGAGCGGAGCAGCTGAGCGTGGGCACGGCGGGAGCAGCTGCCCTGACGCTGCTGCAGCACTTGGCGAGCGTGGAGCTGCCGGGGGGCCCCGAGTGAGAGCAGCCCCCGCGCCCAGCGCCCTCCCGCTCCTGTCCGTGCCTGCGAGGGCAGCCTGCCCTGGGCCGGGCCTGCACGCACAGGCTGGTGGCCACAGGCGCCTCGTGCTGCGGGGTTGGCACCGACGGTGTCACCGGATGCGGGAATGTTTCCCATTGCAAAGACCTGGAGCCAGTGCCAGGTGCAGGGCAGCCTGGCACACCCTGCCCTGGCCCCATGCTGCTCCCAGGTCCTCCCCTGGCTCACAGTGGCATCGGCCACCCCTTCCCCTGCCCCTGCCTCTGCCTCTGCTCTGAGCCCCCGTGCCGGCCGCACGCTGCACCCCTCATTGGCGGCGAGTCCTCACCACCAGAAAGGAGCCGTCCGACTTTTCCCCCCGACTGGTTCCCTGCCAGGCTTTTATCTAGCGATCCCCAGCAAATCCCTGTCCAAACAATACGGATTTCTGACATTTTTTTGTGGTAAAGTAAACTCCCAGCACATCTCTAATTCCAGGGCTTTGTTGTTCTTCCGCAGGGGCTGCCGTGGCTCCGCACTGTGCTGGGCTGGGCTATGGACACCCCTCTGCTTCCCTCAGTCAGAAAACATGGGAAGGGAGAAATGAAACCCGTGTGGTTGGAAGATTATGTTGTGTTGGGTTCTTTGGGCTGTGGTGGGGAGCTCCAGTGCCAGCAGCCCATAGAGAACTGATCCTTGTTCTGGCACCAGCCCCAATGGCTAGTCCTGGTCTCAGTTCCAGTCTCAGACAGGACGAGGCAGGGTGGGGAGGCCAGGGGTCCCCAAGCAGGACACAGTGGGGACATGTGGGTAGGGGCAGGATGGGCTCCCGCCGTGACGGGCGCTGCTGACTTCCAGACATTCCTCCTGTGCGTGGCCGGCACCACCTCGGCTCATAACGTGATTAAAAGATTAAAATCTCTCAGTTCAGCAGAAAGCAGCAAATGAAGCTTGAGACAGGGATGTTGGGGGGCTGTGGTGCCTGAGTCCCCCGTGACAGTGCTGTGGCGCCTGGGGAAGGGCAGCCAAGGCCATCTGGGCAGGTGGCTCTGGTGCTGCAGCGCTCGCTCCCAAAATCCCCTCTTGCCCTTGGTGCAGCCAGGCAGTGAGCCCTGATCCCTCTCTGTCTCCTTCTCAGTTACCGGCCAGGCTGGTTTGTTTGCGGTGGTTTTGTCTCCCTCCTGGCCCTGCTGTCCAGGCGTCCTGCTCTCCCCGTGGTGCTGGCCCAGTGCAGAGCTGTCCTGGGGCTGAGGTGAGCCAGGGGTGGCCAGTCTTTGGGTGGGCAGGATGTACAGCAGGCAGAGCACGGCACCAGGTGACATGCTGGCCAGAGACAGCCTGTTGGCACCCGCTGAGGGAGGGTGCACCAAAACCTCGGTCCTTGTTCTATCCCTGGAGCTGCCTCCACCTGGATCCCCTGCAGCACGGCTGTCCGGGCACAGCCAGGCTCCAGGACCAGGTGCTCGGCAGAGGGCTCTGCTTGGGATGTGGTGCTCAGCCACAGGAGCAGCCCTCAGATTTTCCCTGGGGAGCAGGAGGCTCAGTGCCAGCGCCACAGCCCTCATGCTGTGCCCCCACCCATTGGCTGCCTGTGCTGGGACACGTTTGGTGGGAGAACATTGGTGCCACCAGGGGCCCTGGTCGGACTCTGGGAGCCGCAGGGCGATGCAGGGACGTGGTGCAATGTGGGGCCACAGGTGCCAAGGCTGACGACCCCGAGCAGCTGTGGGAAAGGGCTGGGTAGTGAGGGGTGGGTGGTGGCAGTGGCCGGAGGGAAGGGAGGGGAGCCACGAGCTTGGCGGTGCCGCCGCTGACTCACTCACCAGTGGAAACAGAAATCTTTCCCAGGCTTACAACGCCAGCTCCACACCACCCCAGCCCCCAGCACGGCAGCCCCTCGGGTTGCCAGGGTGCACCTGCAAACGCTTCTTCCCTGGCAGCACCCATGGCACAGCATGGCAGGAAGGAGGAGGCTCTCATGGCCAGGCTCTGCTCGGCCCAATGCAGCGGCTTTCTCCATGTCCCTGTGGATGTACAGCCAGGCTGGCTGGGAGCCAGGAGCCCCAGCACGCAGCAGCCCCCAGCGCTGGGAGCCCCAGGGCCACCTTTGCCCGGAGCCCCCAGGATTGCAGGAGCAGAGCCCTGCAGCGCAGCGCCTGCATCCAGACACTGCCCATATTCATGGAGCAGTGGGACCAGGGCAGTGTGGGGGCAAGTCCTCCTCCAGACTGGCCAACAAAACGGGCATTCAGGGCCGGGCGCGGGCGGCTGCCCCAGGCAGACTTGGGCCGTCCGCGAGGCCGGCGGGACGAGGCATTTCCCCGCCAGGCTGGGTGCTCACAACGCGGGGCTTGTGGTCACCGGATGCGCCAGACACGCTACTCACACGCAGCTGTGCGGGGCCAGCTCTTCCCAGCCCACAGAGGACAGTGAGCAGTGTGGCACGGCACAGCCGAGGGCACCTGGACGTGCCCAGGTGGTCACTCCCAAGCTCCCTGCCCCGCACAGCACCTGGTGTGTCCCTCCATGTCCTGCTCCCCACACATCCCGCTGTGCACAGAAACCAGGGTCAGCCCCACATGGTAGAGCTCAGGACAGCGGCCAAGGACCATCTCAAAGGAGGGAGGTGACCGGAGCAATGCCAAGACCATTAGGAGAGCTGGGGTTTGTATTCACCACAGCAAACACCAGCTGAGGGAGGTGGGGCCTGGGCTTTCCTCAGCAGTGTTCAGTTTACAGTTGGACTCCACGATCTTGAGGGTCTTTTCCATCCCGAAAAACTCAGTGATTGTATGACTCACTTTTGCCTCTACCCCCTCTGCAGCCCCTCTTCCCCCAGCCCCCCAGCCCCTGCCCCAGCAGCAGAGTCAGGTCGAGGTGCTGCCAGCTCCCACAGACACCATCCGCTCCGGGCCTGTCCCGCTGTGCTGGGCAGAAACATCTGGTCCTGCTGGACACGTTCCAGGGCACAGGGCCAGGGTTCCCTCTGCAGCAGCACCAGCCCTGGGCCGTGCCCTGCAGCCAGCAGGCAGCTGCTCCTCCATCCTTATCCCCACTCGGGAAATTATTTATTTGCTGAAGAACATCTTCTCCCGGGAAGCCTCTCCAGTGCTGAGGGACATCTTCAGTTCCAAAGAGCAAATAAACAGTTTGGGCCTCTGAGGTGCTGATGCTCTGCAAACACTGGTGCTAAACCCAGGGCTGGCATTGGCAGCTGTGTGTGGTCAGTGCAGGAGTGTGGTGGGGTCCACGTGTCTGACCCCACACCAGGACAGCACCATGCTAGAGGGGGACAGGGCCACACGGCCTGCAGTGGCACAGGGGAGATGCTGTGTGGCCCCCACAGAGGCAGCACAGCACTGGGGTGCTCTGGGGAGTGTGAAGCACTTTTCTGGGGGTTCTGCCATTGGCCACCCCTCCCTTTGGGGACCAGCAAGGCTGGAGAGTGTTCGCTCAGCCCAAACAGCAATGGCTTCTGCAGGGAGCTGGGGCAGCATGGCTTCCCTCTGGGGCTGGCTGGTAAAGTGGGAACCAGCACAGGCCACTGGAGATCCTGGCCAGGACAGGCTTTGCCTTGCTCTTAACAGCAGGAACAAGAGTCTTCTCCACCTGTGCCCTGGAAGAAGCTCATCACTTCATCTCTGTGTCCACTCAATCACCGTGTTGTACCCGGTCACTTAAAGGGCTGCCTGTCTGTGGGATGTCTCCTCTAACAGCACGGGGCAGATCTGATGGAAGGGCCGGACTGGTTGGTTTTGTCACATGGCTACGGGTGGATGGAGTAATTCAGCCCCAGGATTTAGTGCAGTGCCAGAAACCTGTTCACCTCATCACGTGGCTCTGTGGGCTGCGCACAAACTGAATCCTGAGCTGTTCTCCAGTACTGGCTCCCACTTCAGCATGGAGATGGCTCCTGCATGTTCAGTGTCTAATTAGTTGGGTTTTTTCCCCATTTTTTTGCTTTCCCCTCGTTACTGATGGGCACATCAGTGATCTGTACTGCAGATTCTCTCTTGGCAGCGCAGCTGCTCCTGTGGCTGGGGTGGAAAGTGGCACCTGGAGCACACCCCAACACTGTCACCAGTCTCTGCAGTGCAGAGTTCATGCTGTGTTTGCTTTGCCATGTCAGGAATGCTGGCAGAGCTGTCAGGCTCCCCTCAGCCACACTGCCAGAGCAGCACAGGACACACATCTCACCAAAGAGAAGCCCAAATGCAGCCAGGCTGGCAGAAACCACCTGCCCCAGCCTGCCCCATTCCCAGCACAGGGGATCAGCGCGTCTCCTCTGGGCATCAGGCCCTGGGATGGGAGTGTGCGGGTCTGGGATCCTCCCAGTGGGGGGCTCTGTGTGCTGGTAAAGAAAGCCATGCTCCTCCTGGAGCAGCTCAGCTGTCTGCTGGCCAGGGCAGGACACTCAGCCGTGGCAACACAGGCACTGCAACCCTGCCTGCTTCACTGGGAACAGGGGCCTGAGCCAAGGAGCCAGTTCCCACACGCAGCACGCTGTCCCATGGCACGCTCTGGCAGCCTGGGCCCAGCCAGTGCCAGGCTGGGCCCCCTCCCTGCCAGACACGTCCCACCCACGCCGAGCTCCAAACAAAGCCATGGCACAGCCTGGGTGACATCACGGTGCCACCACCCCTCACAATGCCATGTAGGGGAAATTCCCCGCACCACACGCAATTAGGCCTCTCTGCACAGAACTTGCTCGAGGCTTAAAAATCCCTAATTGAGGGAACAGAATTAAGACCCTTTTCCTAAACAGAATCTGGATCCAATCTAGGAACTCCCTAACGGATAGGGAATTTTTCATGTTTGAATGCATTGGCTGCACTAACACAAACCATGAGTGCTGCAGCCCTCACGCTCCAGCAGCACTGTGGAACTCTTCCTCACAATCAGAACCAAAAAAGGCTTTTGGAATTGCAACGCCGAGTCTCAAAGAACTCCATGGGGGACAAAGTCAAACCATTTAACCCGTGCTGTGCTTTGCAGGTGGAAGTGTGGAACCGTGAGGCCATGGATGCCCTGGGAGTTCAGAGGTGACAACCCTGGAGCTCAGACTTCTTCACAAAGAGAGAACATCTGGTGTGAAACTATTCTCCCCATGGGGGTTCTTGGGGGCTACAATGAGTTGCCCAGACATCCAAGTGCTGACAAAATTCTTCAGTTTCCACTAAGTCCCCTAAATGCCCCAAACTCTGGCACAAGACAAAACTTTAAATATTTACTCTTAAGCTACTGAAGTGATAAATATTGACTGACTGCCCATATTTGTGAAAAGCTTTTAAATCAATCTCAGGTTAAATACTTCTTACATGTTCAGTTAAACAAATCTCACAGATCTGTACCCACTGCCTGTTCCTCAGGGGAAAACAAACTGCCAGGTCTGCATTTTCATTAGCAGTCACAGTTCAAAACCTTCTGTGAATCCTCCCATTTACCCACCACTACCAAAGAAACCACCAGTGACACTTCCAAACCAAACTCCATTTAATGAGCCATCCTCAGCCAGCAGCCCGGAGCTCGGGGCTATGCCTTGATGGCGAACTTCCGGGCCGGGTACAAACGTTCCTTGCGCTGCTGCTTCTTGGTCTTCAGGTTCTCCTCGTGCTTGTTGAGCCGGCGCCGCATGGCCCGAGTCTTCTTGGGTCGCAGGTCCAGGGGTTTGTACTTCTTGCCCTGTTGGCAAAGACACCCAGCAATTGAGTTCAGACACTGCTCACAGCTCAGCTCCTCCCTTGCCAGGGCACCAGCACCACTGCTCAAGCCTCTTTTCCTTGGGAATATTTTTAGTCTGGAAGTTTAAGAGACCCCTCTACGAGCGGATTGTAACTTTTGCAGCAGTCATACCAGCTTTGACTCAGGTTTAAGTAATATCTAATCTTACAAAATTCCAGTTATTCAACACCTCTTGGAAGGTTCTTTCCCACCCCCTATTTGATGTAATTCAAACTCCAGGAAGTAATACTCTAAAATTTTCAAAAACATACTGCATTAAAGAACTTCTGGGCCACCCACAAAATGATTAAAATTTAAATTAGAAGAGTATCTGCATTTCTGCAAACTGCATCTTCCAGGAAGTTCACCACGCCTCATAGAAGGGATGCTACCAGAAGACTCTCCTGCAAAAGCAGACTCTCACCAAGCTTACAGAATTCATGCAGTAATATTTAAAAAGAAACCATGACCAGGCAACTTTAAAACTGAACATAAATGAGTGGGTTTTGTTGAATTTTAAGCTTTTAAGTTGCAATTACAAAATCAGTTCCTTCCCACAAACTCTGTAATTGTGAACAGCAAGAGATGAAATGCCACTTATGGAAAATATCTGTCCTTACCTTGTAGAACTTCCTCAAGTTCTCCTTCTGGGTCTGGTTGATGACAGTCAACACTCTGGCAATGGATTTGCGCACCACGCGGCTGCAAGTGGGAAGGAGAGGGATCTCAGGACACCCTTCAGGACCAGCTCCACGGACCAAACCCAGATACAGAGACTGCGTGTGCTCCACAGAACTTACACTACACCACCGTACAGCAAACACCGTCAGCTCCGGGCTCGTCTCTGCCTAACACCCCTGAACAGAGACACACAGATCGACTCCCAGATCTACAGAGTTTTGCTCCTCTTCCGTGCCGGTTTTTGTTTTTTACAGCACATGGCAACCACAGCCTGTGAGAGCAGCTCTCAGACACGGCGTACCCGGGACCCCGCGGCTCCTGTCCAGCTCTCCTCGCCCCCCAGCCCCACTCACATCTTGGAGAGCTTGGAGGCGGCCCCGCCGGTCACTTTGGCCACGCGTAGCTGGGACAGCTCCACCTTCAGATCGTCCAACTGCTTCAGCAGCTCCTCCTTCTTCTTCCCGCGCAGGTCTCGGGCCTTGATCTTGGCCTGCGGGCGGCGGACAGGCCGTCAGTGCCCCCGCCCGACCCCCGGGCCCGCATCCCACCCACCCTCAGCCCCCGCAGTGCGACTGAACGGGCCCGCTGCCCGGTGGGATGCGGGTGGATTGCCGGGATTCAGGATCCCGGTGGGATGCGGGCGGATTCCCGTTGGGATGGGGGGGGAATTGCCGGGTTGCCGGTCCCGGTGCCCGGTGGGAGGCAGGAGCATCCCCGGGTGGCCGTTCCCGGTGGGATGCGGGCGCATCTCCGGGTGGCCGTTCCCGGAGGATGCCGGCGGATTCCCGGCCTGCGGTCCCGGCTCTCTCACCATGGCGGGCGGCGCGCGGCGCGGGGCGGAAGGACGGAAACGGCGCAGGGACAGAGGCGGTGCCGCGGCCGGGCCGTACCAACGCGCTGAGCGGGGGGAGGAGCCTGCGCACCGCGCGCACCCCGCGGGATGCGCGGTGGTCTCGGCCGGGGCGCTGACAGGGAGGGCGGGAGGCACGGCCAGCCCCGGGCTCTGGGGCTGCGGCCCCGCGGGAGCCGGGCGGTGCTGCTGCTGCTGCTGCTGCCGCTGCCGCCGCCGCCGCCGCCGCCGCCCCCGCCCTCTCTTGGCCGTCGGAGCCCGGTCAGAGCGCAGCCGGTGTTCCCGCGCTGGCCGAGGTGCGGCACTCTAACACCGGCAGTGGTGGGGACGTGACGGCGGGCGGGGCGGGAGCGGCCGCCGCGGCGGAGCGAAGCAGGAGCGGGGGCAGGGCCGTGCGCGCAGGCAGCCGCGCGGGGCGGGCGGACGGACGGACAGACAGTCCGGTCTCTCCGATCTCGCTTCCCGCGGTGCCGCCGCCGCCGTATCCAGGCAGCCGCCGCACCTCACCGGCCGCGCGCGGGAGGGCGGAGCCTCTCGATTGACGGCCGGCGGGACCAACCAGAATGCCTCCTCGCCGTTAGCCCGGGCGCTCGGCCAATAGGAGCGTGCGGAGGCGGGGCTGGCCGGCGCGGACCGGCGCGAGGCGGCAGCCGCGCTCCTCGAGCCTCGGCGGCGGCGGC
>WBMZ01016597.1:0-18470 GCA_013400975.1 Atrichornis clamosus | reverse complement strand
GGGAAGGAGGGGGGGGGGAAGGAGGGACCGAGGCCGCCTCCTCCCGCCCCGGGCCCGCCCCAGGACCGCCCCGAGCCCGCGCCCGCCTCGCACCGAACCCGCACCGGCCCCGAGCCCGCCCCGCCCCGGGCCCGAATCGCCACTTGGCCCCGCAGCGGCACCGCGACGAGATCGGGTGGGCAAAGGGGTGGCGGCGATGAGGCGCCACATGCCCCATAGAAAGGGGGCTCAGAGCCCCATGGCACGAGGGCTCGGTGCCCCATGGCTTAGGGGACATGTGTCCAACAGAAAGGGGGCTCAGCACCCCATGGCAATTGGGCCCTGTACCCCATACCACAGGAACTGTGTGCCCCACAGAAATGGAGCTAAGGGTCCCGTGGCTTAGGAGCCATGTGCCTCATGGCACAGGGACTCTGTGACCCACAGAAAGGAGGCTCAGTGCTCCATGGCATGGCAGGTCAGTGCCCCATAGAAAGGGCGTTTGGTGCCCCATGGCACGGGATCCTGGCACCCCACAGTGAGCACCCGGGTGCCCCGCGGCTGTGGGGCGCCGCAAGGTGCTAGGGGGGCTGAGGGTCGCCATGGCGATGCTGCACACACAGACATTAAACAGAGTTTTATATCGGAAGTAGCGAAACCACAACGCGTCACCGCGGCCGCAGCGCTGGCCCTGCCCCACACCCCCTGGCCCTGCCCCATGGCCTGTGGGACAGGCCACCCCATAGCCTCCTGCCCCATAGCCCACCCCATAGAGTACTCCACACACCCCCTTCCCCACAGCCAGCCCTGCCCCACAGACTGCCCCACACCCCTCATACCCACCTGCCTCCCAATAGGGGGACAGGATGGGCACCCCAGTGCCTCCCCGTGCCCCCCAGGCCCTTCCTGGTCCCACCCCACATCTGGCAGTAGCTGCACATCTGGAACAGAGCAACAACCCCCCTGTCTTTGCCAGCTGCTAATTTTAAACACAGGACACCCCCAGCCTACCCCAGGCCCCCGGTCCCGCTCAGGGTTGGGCACGGAACGTGGAAAATGGAACAGGAAACGTGGCACAGGGAACACAGGACATGGAACAGAGAACATGGGACATGGAATACTGAACACGACACATGGCGCTGCCAACACGAAGCGCATGCATGTACTCACATGCAGCCATGCACACCTGCACATGCTTGCACACATATGTTCACACCCACAGGCCCACGGCAGGGCCGTGGTGGCTGTGTCAGGTTCCCGTCGGCCCCACAATGGCCACAGTGGCTGTGCTGGGGCCCTGCTGGGACAGTGGTGGCCATGCCAGGTTCCTGTTTGTCACCAGTAGCCACGGTGGCTGTGCTGGGTTCCTGTGAGTCCCACGGTGGCCCTGGTGGCCCTGCCAGGTCCCTGTGTGACTGTGGTGGCCGTGTGGGCTCCCTGTGGGCTCCCCGTGGCCCAGGGCTCAGCGATGCCCTTTCTAGGCAATGGCAGCGGCCAGGCCATCGCCCACGCGCCGCCGGCACATTCCTCCCGCCTGAGTCAGCTCGGCCGGGAGGAGCGGGAGCGACGGGGCCGGCACAGCCCAGGCATGGAACAACAGGGCACAGCATGACAGTGACATGGATCAACATGGCATTGACACGTGTGTCACCAGTACGGAACTACAGGGCACAACATGGCACTGACCTGGGTGTCACTGACATGGCACAGACACAGCGTAACACATGAGTGCCCAGGGAGCCCTGGCACTGGGGAAACTAGCAGCACTGGGCTCAGGGCACTGCAGTGAGTGCCAGCCCTGAACCTTGTGCACTGGAGTGACTGGGAGCACTGGAGGGGGCAGTGGGCCGGGATTTCCCTTTCCTCCCCTCCTGTGTTCCCTCCTTGCTCCTTCCTTCCTCGGGTTGGGGCCACGCCTGGATGCCCTGGATCCACTGGATCCCCTCAGATGCCGGGGACACCCCAGACCCCGCCCCAGCATCCTTGGCCAGCCCCAGCTTCTGTTCCCCCTCCAGGGGCCCCGAGGGCCTGCAGTGCCTTTCCTGGGGAGTGCGACTGGGGGCTGTGGGGCAGCCGAAGGTCTGTGGGTCGGTGGGTCCCTGCCATGGGTCAGAGCTGTGAGTCGGTGGGTCCCGGTGGGTCCCTGCCGCGGGACCTGGCGTTGCCGCGCGACGCTGTTTTGGCGGGGCTGAGTCACGGCCGTGACTCACCGGCAGCCCCGGGACCGCCACCACCGGGCGGGGCCACCGGAGGCGGCCCGGTGGGGGCGGGGGTGGCCCATGGGGGCGTCCCCTGGAGGTGTCCCCCGGGGGGGAGGGTCCAGGGGGTGTGCAAGGGAGGTAGAGTCCCTGGCCCCTCCCAGGGCACAATGCAGAGGGGTGATGGGTGGGGGGCACCCACAGGCCCCCCAGCACCCATAACCCCCCTCGCACCCATAATCCCCGTTGCAGCCACGGGCCCCCCCTGTCCGCCCAGGGCCTTACCCTTGCACCCTCGGGTGGTCACGGGCCCTCCCTGCACCACCAAACCCGCTTTCACCCTGCAGACCTCCCGAATCTTTGTGTTCCCCCAGATGCCCCCGCTGCGGTCGGGGGGCCGCGGGGGACCCCAACGTCGCGGGGGGGTTCGGGAGGGCCCTGGGGGCCCGCGATGCCGCGAGGGGGGTGCGGGGGGGGTGAGTCAGGGCTCAGCCACGCGCCCGTGAGTCACCCCGGGGTGGGATCGGCAGGTCCGGACAAAGGCGCTTTCACAGGAATGGGCCCCCCCGACACCCCCGCAGACCCCCCCAAACTCTCAGGGCCCCTCCCGGATCCCGCTGGGTGTTTGGGGGGGCATCGCCCTCTCCCCCTGCCAACCCCCGCCACCCAGTCCCGGCATCAAGCCCTGACTTGTAGGGGCGGGTGAGTCACTGGAGCCGGGCGGGACCGGGCCGGGAGTTGTGGCATCGCTGAGGGCACAGGGTCGACCTGGATGGGCTATCGGGACCCCCGGGACAGGGCACCGGGACCACCACGGCAGTGGCGCTGGGGTGGCCCGGGGATGAAGCGGCGGAGACCATGTGCCACCGTGTACCACTGCACGTGCGACGAGTGACTACCGGGCCTCCCTGTCCCTTGCCTCAGTTTCCCCGCTCACACTGTGCCAGGCTGTACCGTGCCACGGAGCCCCTGCGCGCCCCAGCCATCTCGGGGGGGGGTTGCCGCGCCGGTTGGGGGCCGAGCAGGGGGAACACGGGGTTCCCCCTCTCCAGACCGTCCCGAAACTACCTGAGCCCTCGGCCCCTTGAAAGGGTTAACGGCGGCCGCGGCCCCTTGAAAGGGGCGGGGCGGGGATGAATGGGGCGGGCTCTGGCCAATGGAGGCGGGCGGAGCGGGGCGGGGATGAATGGGGGCGGGCTCTGGCCAATGGCAGCGGGCGGAGCGTGAAGGCGGCCAATGAACACCGAGGACGCGGTACGTGCGGCCAATGGGCGAGGCCGCCGGACTGAGATGACCCGCCCCCCCCGTCAGAGCCGGGGGACTCGGGGACACCTGGGGACACCCCATTCCCGCCGGGGGGGTCTCACAGTTTCCCCCAGCCCCAGGGGATCCCTTTGTCGCTTTGGGGGCAGATCCGGGGGAATTGGGGTTCAGACGGTCAATAACGGCCTCGGGGAAAGGCGGCACGGTAACCCCGACATGGTGACCCGCGACACGGTGACCCCTGACCCGCCCAATTTATTCCCTTTTGTCCCTTTTCCCCATTTCTCACCCCAAAAGGGGCTTTTCCTGCTCCATTGGAGCTGCAGTGGCTCCTGGGAATGTGCTGGCAATGAGAAATGAGGCTGGATCCCAGAGCCTCGTGGATAGGGGATGAGGCCAGATCCCACTGGATGGAGGACAGGGATAGATCCTGGATCCTGCCAGGGTACAGGGGATGAGACCAGATCCCGGATCCCAGTGCGGGATGGAGGACAGATCCCGGGTCCTGCAGGCTGTTGGGGAATAAGGCTGGATCCTGGTGGATGGAGAACAGTGTTGGATCCCCGATCCCACCAGGGGATAGGGGACAATGTCAGATCCCAGATCCCACCGGTGAATCCTGGTGCTGTAGAGTTGGTGAGTTTGGGGTAAAACCACCAACCTTTGAGTGTGTCCTGTGGCTTCCTGGAGCATCCCAAGGATCCCAGTGATCCATCCCATGCCGGGCAGGGCGTCACTAGGGAGGAATTTCCCAAACCACTGGATTTCCCCCGGCAGAAGCAGCCAGGGGGACCCTGCGCCATGCCACTGCCTCTCAGGTCCGGAGCTTCTGAAGAACCCAAAATCCCTGATCTTGCTGTAAAGTCCAGGTGCTCCGGGATTTCTGGGATGCCCCAGGGGGTGGGGAGCTTTTTAGTCGCAGTGATTTAAACCAAATCGCGGTGATTTACCCATGTCCCGGCGCCTTCCCGTCGGGAAGGGGACGGCACAGACACCCCTCACCCCACCGAGGGCAGCAGCTGGGTCTAGGCGGTGCCTGCGGCCACTCCTGCGGCTCTGGGCACGTGCAGCCGGGCAGAGAAAACCAGGAGCACTGGGAGAGCACTCTGGTGTCCAGCCACACACCAGGAACACTGGCAGAACCAGCCCCACGCCGCACTGGGAACACTGGGAGCACCAGGAACACCAGAAGCATCTGGAACAAGGAGTCAGATCCAGCCACACAGCGTACTGGGAGCACCAGTGGTGCAAGAGGTGGCATCAGTCCCCACACCACACCGGGAGCACCGGAACGCTGTGGTCTCCAATCTCATGCTGAAAGCATGAGAACCCTGTGGCATACCGCTCCACACTGCACCGGGAACACCGGGAGCCCTGGGATCCCCATCCCACAGCTGCGCATGGAACCCACGGGCCTGTTTGACATGTGGCGGGACTACCTGGGGCTGGCGGCTGTGGTGGCCACGCTCCACCGTGACCCTGTGGCCCTCGGGGAGCCCTCAGCACCCCCGAGCCCCCCGGCTCCGTGTGCTGGGGTGGCTCTGTGCTCATTCTGCCGGCACAACGGGGAAGCCCCAGCTGTGTACCGGGGGCACAGCCTGCGCGACGCCTGGGGCCGCCTGCAGTGCCCGGTGCTGCGCAGCTACGTCTGCCCCCAGTGTGGGGCCACGCAGGACCAGGCCCACACCCGCCGCTTCTGCCCCCTCACACTCCACGGCTACACTTCTGTCTACTCGCGCCCGGGACACGCCAGGAGCGCTGGGAGCGCCAGGAACAAGCAGGAGGCAGGGGACGCCGGGATGTAGCCGAGGAATGGAGGATCCTGTGTCGCTGCACAGGTACTGGCAGGTTGTGGTGTGCCACGTTGGATGTGGCACATCCAGGCCTGGATTGATCCAGGGGTGGATTCCCATGAGGAATCTCATCATGGAATTGGCATTAATGGAGGGAAGAGGGCACACCAGGGAGTAGCCGAGGGCTGGAGGGCTCCATGTCCCCACACAGGAGGACAGGTGGGTTTGTGACGTTCTGGTGATGCCGTGGTGGCTGTGCTGCATCCAGGCTTGGATTTAGCGAGATTTCCTTGAGAAATCTCGTCAGGGAATCAGAGCTAACAAATGGAGGGAGTTCTGGTGGCACCAGGAAACAGGTGACAGGTGACACTGGGAAATAGCTGAGGGATGGGAGATCCCATGTCCCCATGCAGGTACTGGAGGGTTTGTGGATCCAAGTCTGGATTTAGCCAGGAACATGAGGGAATCTTATCAAGGAGTCAGAGCTAATTGACAGGGGGGGCACTGGGAAACAAATGACACCAGGAAGTAGACGGGCTTGGAGCCTGGATTTATCCAGGACGGGATTCCTGTGAGGAATCTTCTCAGGGATTTGGCACTAATCATGGGGTGGGTGCCGGTGCTTCCCACTGCTCTCACCTCTCCCGGCTTCTCTTCTAGGGACTCCCTTGGAGGATGAGATCATGTCACAGTGCTTCCCACAGTCTCCCCAGTTTGTGCATCTTATGCTGCCGCCTGATGCCGTGGGACCCTGGAAGGAGTCGCTCTGGCCGAATTTGGGCACTGCTGGCGGGTGCAGTTCTGTGTTTTGTGTTGGATCATTGAGTTTTGGTTAATCCCAGGCCAGGAAGGGGCCGGTGCTCTGGGTTCTGGAGCCATTGCCAGATGTTCTGCGTTGGATTGTTGAGTTTTGGTTAATCCCAGACCAGGAAAGGAATGGGAGGGAGCTGGTGCTCCTTTGTCCGAGTACCAGAGCCATTACCGAGTGTTTTGGGTGGGTTTGGTGGGATTTGCTCACCAAGGACGGCAAGAAGAGCCTGGCACTTAGTGCTGAAGCCATTCTCCAGTTGAAGGGTGGTTTATTCCCGTTGTTTCTGTCAATAAATGGTTACTCCTGGTGTTCCTACCCCTCTTTCCAGCGGCTCCCACTGGGCACTGGCTTCCAGCTGCGCCGTGGCTTCGGCCTCCGGAGCAGCTCAAGTCCCCGGTGGGCACCCATGGCCAGGCGGCTGTGGGGGCACATGAGCATCACTCAGGGGTGCTGCACCCCCGATCCCAGGGAAATCCATGCGGATTTGGGACTTACTTGAGGTCTGAGAGTTCCCGGATCAGCCCGTGGATGACACTGCTTGCGTCCGCTGGCTCCGTGGCCCTGGCACTGCCGGGAGAAGGAAAATCAGGACTTTCCGACTCCCCAGATCAGGAATTTTAGTCAAAATCAGGACTTTATTCCTGCAGGAGGGTCTGGATCCACTCACCTTTCCCACTGGTGGGCTGAGTTGTTCCCTGTGGACCTGGCATGGATCTGGCCTGTGGTGTCCTGTGGCTGGTGCCTGGCAGCATCCAGGAACGGCTGCAGGGAAAGAAAGGAGCTGGAGCCGGAGCCCAAGGGCAGATGGGGAGAGTCCCAGTTGAGGTGGGGAAGGGTCTCTGGGTCCCAGTTTGAGATGGAGAGGAGTCCTAGGATCCTGGTTTGGGTGGGACGGGATCCTGGTTTGGGTGGGACGGGATCCTGGTTTGGGTGGGGAGGGATTCCAGTTTGGGTGGGGAGGGATCCCAGTTTGGGTGGGAGGGGTCCCTGGATCTTAGCTTGTGGGGGGAGTCCCTGGGTCTCAGTTTGGGTGGGGAAGAGTCATCCCAATTGTACCTGCTCTATTGGGAGCTCCGGACTGGTCCCTTCCCAGTGGCCCTGGGGCTCAGTGCTGGTGGCTGCTGGATCGAGTCCTGGGGTCGCTGTACTGGAATTTCCACCCGCAGCATTCCCACTCTTGTAATTCCGGCTCTCCGTGTCCCCTCCACCACTCCGAGGATCTCCAGGACAAGCCAGGGACCCCATGTCCAAACTCAGGGCAATCCCGGTGCCACATCCCTCCTTCAGAGCACCTTCTTCCCTCTCTCCTGCCGCATCTGGCACCTCTGAACTCTCTGCAGGGGTTGTGTCCATCACCGTGTCCTTGGGGCCAGATCCGTGTGCTCCAGAATTCCCTTGTTTTGGTGATTCCAGCTGATTCTCTCCTACCCCATCCCAAATTCCCTCCTTCAGTGGCTCCGGCTGATCCTCTCCTGTTCCATCCAAAATTCCCAGTTTCAGTGACTCTAACTGCTTTTCTCCTGTCCCATCTGCCTCTGGAATTCCCAGTGGGGGCGACTCCAGCTGCTCCTTTCCTGCTCCATCCATCTTTAAAATTCCAAGCTGAGATGATTCCAGATGATTCTCTCCCATTCCATCCAAAATTCCCTGTTTTGGTGACTCTGGCTGCTCTGCTCCTGCCCCATCCAAAATTCCATGTTTTGGCATTTCCAGCTGCTCCTCTCCTGCCCCATTTGCCCACGAAATTCCCAGCTGGGATGATTCCAGAAGATTCTCTCCCATTCCATCCAAAATTACATGTTTCACTGATTCCGGGGGCTCCTCTCCTGCCCCATCCACCTCCAAAATTCCTGGTTTTGGTGATTCTGGACAATTCTCTCCTGCTCCATCCAAAATTCCTGGTTTTGGGGACTGCAGCTCATCCTCTCCTGTCCCATCCGCTTCCAAAGTTCCCAGCTGAAGTGATTCCAGATGATCTTCTCCCATCCCATTAGAAATTTCCTGTTTTGGTGATCCCGGTGCACCACTGCCTCCGATTCCCTTGTCTCTCCCTTCCTGAAAAACCATGTTAAAAAACCTCTCTCCTCAGCCCAGTCAGTATCCCCCAGATCCCCAGAGCCAGAACCGCAACAGGAAGCCCCAAATTCTCCAGGCCTGAGGCGAAAATCATGGAATTTCTGCCAGTTTGGGGAGTTTTTCCCTCTGCTGTGTGTGAACACCCTGCTGGAGGTTTTCTGTACCTGTGGGGATCCGTCTCTGTGCTCTCGCACATGGATTCCCTCTGGATCTGCCTCGCCACTGCTGTTCTTGCTGTTGGAGCCAACAAATCCCATTGGATTGGATCCAGACAGATCCAGCCCACGTCACCCCCTCCAATCTCCTCCTGTTACCTTGCCCAGGGGTTCATCCCAGTGGGATCTCCTTCGGGATTGCTGCTCTGGGTGGGAATGGAGATGGCCGAGCTGGCAGCTCCTGGAGCTTCATGAAGCATCCGCTTGGCTTTGGGAGCGTGGAATTTCCTGTTGCCTGTTTTGGGGGGGAAAGGGATTTGCAGCTTGGATGTTGGGGGGGGGGAGTCCCAGTGTGGGTGGGGAAGGGTCATTTTGGGCCCAAAGTGGGATATTTGGGCGTTTCCCAGTTACCTGGGTGTGGGTGATTCCTGCGTTTCCCCATCCCAGCACTGCCTGAAGGGGACATGGAGCAGCCCCATATTATCCCCAGCCCCTCATTACTCCCACCCCTCTCATACCCCTCAATTCCCCCGCAATCAGCAATTTCCGCCCCCACCAGCCCTCTCTCTCCTCAGCCCAGTCAATATCCCCCAGATCCCCAGAGCCACAACCGCAACAGGAAGCCCCAAATCCTCCAGGCCAGAGGTGAAAATCGTGGAATTTCCGCCAATTCCCCCCAATTTCCCTCGATTGCCACCCGATTTCCCGCCTCGCTCTGCCCGCCAGGGGGCGCCCTCCTTACCGTACGCCTCACGAGTTTCCCGCCTTTTCCCCTCTCGGGTGGCACGCCGGGAGTTGTAGTTCTCCCCCGCGCCGTAAAGCGAGACGCGATGGCAGCGGCTTTTGCGCCAGCGGCTTTTGCGCCGGCGGCGCCGTAAAGGTTCGGGTGTTGACAGGGGTCGGCGGAGTAGGAAGTGAGTGGGAATAAACGGGGATCAACCGCGATCGCCGGAATCGGGGGATGAGGGGCGGAGGAGCGCCGGCGGAGAGATGGAAGGGGACGGCGCCTTGTGGAGGGCTCTGGGAGGGGAGAAAAGGGGGGACGGGGCCTTGTGGGGTGCGACGGGAGGGAAGCGGCGGGGCCTTGTGAGGAGTCGGGGGCTCATCGTGATCTTTTGGGGGGCTCTGCAGGAGTTTGGGACATTGAGGGGGATCTCGGAGGGGGTCGTGGGAAGCAGGGGGGTCGGGGGGCTCAGCTGAGGGCCGGGTCCGTTACCGTGTCCCCCCAGCTCGGTCGGCTCGGGGCACGGAGCCATGAGTCGAGCACGGAGGGTTCCGGGCCAGGGGGCCGCCATGGCCAGGCAGGTGCGTGTGACCCCAGCGATCCCTGTTCTGGATCCCAGGGGGTCCCATCTTCCTCTCCATGGGATCCTGGAAATCCCACTCTCTGCACCAGCACTTTTGAGGGGGTTCCTGCTCTGGATCTGGAGGAGATCACCTCCTCCGGATCCCGGGATCCCCTCGTCTCTTCGCCCAACACTGTTTCTGTCCCTCAGATGGGTCTGCCGCCGGATCCTGGCCCGGGGAGGATCCTGGGGGATCCCGGTGGTGACGGGGACACTGCGCTGGAGGCCGAGCTGCTGCTGCTGCTGGGGGGCCGGGGAGCACCGGGGGGGGAAGACCCACCCCCACCCCCCCAACAAAGTGAGCCGGGGGCACTGGGGAGGTTTACCCCTCCCCTTGTCTGGACCCCCCCTGAATGGGGGGTCAGACACCCCCAAACGTGTTTGTGACCCCCTCGAATGGGGATCAACCTTGCCACAAACGGGTTTGTGACCTCCCTGTCCTCCCCAGTGCTGGCAGCAGTCGAGGCCCTGGCCCAGCTCTGCCTCCAGGACCCCCTGGAAGAGGGGGAAGAGGAGGAGGAGGGGGAGGAAGATCTGGAGAATGAGGAGGAGCTGCTGGTGAGGTGGGGGGCAGTGGAGTCCCGAGCCTGGAAAAGGGGATCCCTGCCCTAAGCTGGGGCTGATTCCCGGGATCCCTGAACAGGTAGAGCTGCAGGAGGTGCTGGAGGAGGGGTCTGGAAGCACGGCCGCTGTGGAGGGTCCCCAGGTATGGCCTGAGTGATCCTGGGGTCAGTCCCGGTGGTGGGTCCCAGTGGGGGGATCCTGGTGATCCGGTGTTCCTGCAGGAGCCCACTGGTGCCGGGGCGCTGCTGGCAGAGCTGTCGAAGCGGGCGGAGCTGTACCGGGCAGCCCTTGGGAACACGGGGGAAAATGGGAATGGGGCCCGGCTCCGGCGCCTCCAGCGTGGCCTCAAGGTGAGTCCGAGCCCCTGAAATCAGGGCTTTGGGCACCAGTGCCAGTAGCCACTTCAGCCAGATGCGATCCCTCCACCCTTAAAACCTTTGGAATCCTGGGTTCATGCTGTTTCTCCCAGTATTGAGCAGTTTGTCCCAATTTTGAATCCTGTTTTATCTAGTTTTTCCAGATTCTGAGCAGTTGAATCCTTTTTTCCCCAGTTTTGAACCCAGTTTTGTTTCATTTTTCCCTGTTGTGACCAGTTTTTTTTCCAATTAAATTCCATTTCGTTCCATTCATTTATTTCATTAAATTCTATTCAGGTTATTTCATTCGATTCTGAGTCCTGTTTTATCCCATTTTTCCCAATTTTGAGCCCTGTTTTAGCTTCTTTTCTGACTTCAGATCCCTGTTTTATCCCATTCTTCCCAACTGTGTCCCCATTTCACCCCAATCCTCCAGATTTTCACCATTTCACCCCATTTCCCTTTGCCTCCAGACCCTGGAGCAGATGTTGGAATCCGTCCAGAGTGGGAAGCAGATCAACGAGGCCGAGATTCCACCTCCGGTGGCGCTGGGAAAGGGTGGGGGGGGCCCCGCACCACCGCACCCCATGAGCCCTGACACCCAAATCCAGTCCCCTGCCTCTTCCCAGCCCCCACCAGCCCCAGATCTCTCCCCGGATCCCTCCCTAGATCCCAGCTCTGTGCTTGCACTCCGGGCACGGCTCCGGGAGCTGCAGCAGGAAGCGCTGGTGGCCAAACGCTGCGGGGACACAGCCACGGCCCTCGGGCACTACCGGGCAGCCAAGGTATGCCCAGAATTCCCAGAATCCCGCCAAATATCTCCATTTCTGTGTCCCGCCGTGCCAGAATTCCCATTTTCCCATGGTTTTCCAGAGACTGGAGGCGCAGCTGGAGGCGCTGGGGCAGGGCCATGTTCCACCGGCCACTGGTGAGATCCCGATCCCAACGGAAAGAGTTTGAACCTCCTTTGTGGGGGATAAAACCCCATGGGGTCCTGCTGGTCCCAGTGGGATCCGGCTGCTCCCTTCCTGCAGATCCACAGCCGGAGGCACCGAAGGATCCACTCCCAAGGGATCTGCTGACAAGGGCTCCACTGGACACCAGCCCGGCCCCTCCTGCCTCAGGTCGGCCCCAGTCACTCTCTAGGGAGGGGGAACAGGGAGGAAAAGGGGGATTTTCCGTGATTTTCACGTTTTTCCCACCCCAGAGCCCCCCCGGGTGCCGCGGGACCTGCGGGAGGTGCTGGAGCAGCGCATGGAACGGTACCGAGTGGCTGCAGCCCAGGCCAAGGACAGTGGGGACGGGAGGAAAGTGCGGATGCATGAGAGGATCGTCAAGGTGGGAGATTCCAATACCAGAACAGTGATCCCAGTCCTTCCATGGGGGGTTCCCTGTCCTGGTGTGAGTGCTTCCAATCCCAGAACAGTAATCCGAATCCCACCATGGTCACCTTGGTTCCAGTCTCCCCACAGTGATACCAGTCCCTCCATGGTGCTTCCAGTCCCTCTGTGGGTGCTCCCAATGTGGCCCCAGTGTTCCCAGTCCCTCTTTGAGTGCCCCCTGACCCCCCTGTCCCATCCCAGCAATACCAGGCTGCCATCCGTGCTCACAGTGCTGGGAAGGCCGTGGATCTCTCGGAGCTGCCAGTTCCCCCAGGTATGTTCCTCCTTCCAAACCAGTGATGGCAGGGACAATGGGGCCAGAAACCCCCATTCCCACTGGGACTCCCCCCTTTTCCAGGCTTCCCCCCCATCCAGGACATGGAGATCCCGTCGGAGCCGAGCATTTCTGGAATGCTGGAGGCAGCCTTGAGGCTGATGGGGCCAGAGGAGAAGGAAGAGGAGGAGAAGGAGGAAGGGGAGGAAGTGGGGGGCACCAAGGGGGCCAAGGTGGGATTTGGAGGTCTAGGGAATTTTGCGGGGGGCAGGACCACCAGTGGGGGCTCGTCAGGTGGAATATTCCCAGTGATTTTCACCAATACCATCATCCCATTGCTCCCGGTATAGCCCAGCGCCCCCCTGGCCCCACCCCCCAAACAGCCACCGCCTCCCCGGAATTCCCAACCGGCTCTCAAATCTGCTGGAAAAGGTACAGGAGGGACTGGGAGGGGGTGTGACAGGGTGGGTGGGGGACCCTGACCCTTGTGTGGGACGTACCTCTCCTTTCCCAGCCCAGCAGCAGCTGGAATTTCTGGAGCTGCGGCGGAGGCAACTGGCACAGGCCGCACTCCGGGCAAAGCGCCGGAATGACCTGGAGGGGGCCAAGGTGCTGCTGCGCCGGGCCAAGGGGCTCGAGGGGCTCATCGGGGCTGCCCGGGGGGGACTCCCCGTGGACATTGCCCAGGTGGGGAGGCCTTCTGTGCATCTGATCATGGATCCCATCCCGGATCCCATCCTGTCCCCAGTCCCATCACGGGTCCCATCCTGGATGCCATCCCATCCCTCCCTCCCTGTGTCCTGGATCCTGTCCCAGCTCCCATTTCAGCTCTCATTCCATCCTGTATCCTACCCTGTCCCCAATCCCATCCCAGCTCCCACCCCATCCTAGATCCCACCCTGTCCCCAGCTCTCATTCCAGCTCCCATCCCAGACCCTGTCCCAGGTCCCACACTGTCCCGAATCCCATCTCATCCCTGATCCCCTCGCAGCTCCCATCTCTGCAGGGATCTCACCCCTCGGATCCCACGGGATCCCGAATCCCTGCTGCAGGTCCCGGAGGTACCCCTGGACGGGGCTGAGTTCGAGCTGGGGCCGGGCCGGGTCCCAATGCCCCCAGAGGCCGCAAAGACCTTCCTGCAGCTGGCTGGGGCCCTGCGGAGGCAGCATCAGGTGGGGGGGGAACCCCAAAACACATGGGGGAACCCCCAAATAAAGGGAGGGCAACCCCAAAGAATGGGATTATCCCAAAAGCTGGGGGTGTATCCCCAAGGATTGAGGGGACTGAGGGGCACCCCAAAGAGGGGGGCTCTGGAATACTGGATGTATGTGGAAAACTTTTTCCCTCTCTTTCTCCTTTTTCTCTTCCTGCTCCTCTTCCATTTCCCCTTCCTCCTCTTTTCTTTCCTTTTGCTCCTTCTTCCTCTTCCTAGTTTTCTTCCTTTTCCTCCTTCTCTCTCTCTTCTTCCTTTTCCTTCTCTTCCTCATTTTCCTTCTTTTCTGTTTTCTTTCTTTCTCCTTTTCCTCTTCCTCCTCTTCTTCCTTTTTCTTCTTCCTCTTCCTCCTCCTCCTCTTCCTCCCGTTCCCATTCACGCCCCAGATGTGTCTCGCCTATTCCCGACAATTCGCTCACTTGGGGAACATCTCGGAAACCACCAGGTGAGGTAGTGAGAGGGTTTGGGATCTTCCTCCTCCCTTGAGGACAAGGAGGCTGATCCCAGGGCAGGTCCCAATCCTTGGGGGGTCCCGATCCCAGGGGAATCCCAATGCTGGGGTGGGGGAGTCATGTGTCCAGGTGTGTCCCCCCAGGTGTGAAGTGCTGGCTGAGGAATGCCGACGGCACATGGAGACCCTGCGGCGGGAGCACAACCGGGGGGGGTCCCCCCCGAAGCCCCGCTATGAGCAGAGAACCTTCAGCGTTGTCAAGTGAGGGGGGGACACCTGGAGGGGGGAACCTGGCAGGGAACGTCTAGGGGGGCAAAGGTGGGGGCACACCTGAGGCGGCACATCTGGAGGCAGGGGCACACCTGGGTGGGGGCTTTCATCTGGGGGAATCTGACAGGTTTCTCCGCCCCACAGGATATTTCCGGAGCTGAGCAGCAGTGAACTGGAGCTGGGAATAGAGAGAGGGATTGGCCTCCCTGTGCCCCCAGGTGAGGGACTTGGGGAGCTGGGACAAGGAACTGGGAACTGGGGCAGGTGTGGCTGCCGGACCCCCGCACACCTGGTGCTCCGTGTCCTGCCTGTGTCCCCCCAGGTGTGGCCCCTGGTGACCTGGACACCTTTGTGCGCTTCGAGTTCGCCCATCCCAGTGCGGTGAGTGGGAGACCAGTGACTTCCCCAGTGACCCCCCCCATCCCCCCTCCCTGTGTCCCCACTGCCCCCTTGGGTCCCCTGGGATCCCTGCCATATTTCCCCACTGTGTTGCCCCGGTGTTCCTGACCCACCCCCTGCAGGAGGAGGCGCAGCGGGACAAGACCAACGTTGTCAAAAACACAGATTGTCCTGGTAAATCCTGGGAATTGGGGAGTGTCACCAGGGCTGGGATGTCCCAGGGGGGTGTCACTGACTCTGTCCCAACTCTGTCCCAGAATTCCGTGCACGGTTCCGGCTGCGGCTGCTCCGAGGGCACCGGGGGCTGCGGAGGCTCCTGAGCTCCCGTGGGATCAAGTTCGAAGTGGCCCAGAAAGGGTATGGGGGGAATCTGGGGGGAGGGAAGAGGGAATAACATGGAAAACCTGCTGGAAAACCCCATAAGAGTTACAGCAAATACAGCAAATAACTGGGGAAATGACATAGAAAGTACGGAAAATACAGAAAATAGGGAAAACGGCATAGAAACTGTGGAAAATATAATGGGAAATACAGAAAATACGGAAAATAAAACAGAAAATGCATAAAATAACATGGGAAAGAGAAAATACAGGGAATAGCACAGAAAACACGGGAAATAGCGTGGAAAACATGGAATATAGAATAGGAAATGGGAAATAGCGCAGAGAACATGGACAATAGAATGGAAAACATGGAGAATAGTGTGGAACACATAGGAAATAGCGTAGGAAACATGGAATATAGAATGGGAAACGGGAAATAGCACCAAAAATGCAGAAAATAACCCAGAAAGCATGGAAAATCCACGTATATCCAGGTAAAGAGGTGTCAGAGGGAGCAGAAGGTGACTCTGAAGTGCAGCAATTCCTGATTTATTTGGGATGTTTATAGGGAAGGGATTCATTAACCCCCCTGCTGTTGGGATCCGGGTTGGATCTGGGTCATCCTGATCCCATGGCCTGATCCGCAGGGGGCTATTCCGGCCGGAGCGGGCGCTGGGCTCGGCACAGCTGCGGCTCGAGGGGCTGGACGGGGCATGTGAACTCCGGGAGCAGCTGGAGGTGAGGGGGGACCATTCCCACTTCCCGCTCCGCTCCCTGGCATTCCCAGTCCTGATGCTTGCTGGTGGTCCCAGACATGGCTCGTTTCCAATCCCAGCACTTCTTGGTATTCCCTGTTGCTGTGTCTCGCTCCTAGCTCATTCTTTCTCCCCATGCTTCCCAGTGTTCCCCACCCCACACGACATTCCCAATTCCAGCATTCCCACCATTCCCCATCGCCCAGGCTCATTCCCAATCTCAGCATTCCCACCTTTCCACATCGCCCAGGCTCATTCCCACTCCCAGCATTCCCAACCACGTGCAATTCCCACTCCCGACATTCCTGATGTTCTCTGCTCTCTGCAGCTGCTGGATGGGCGCCGCCGGACGGGTGGGAAGCTGGAAGTGTGGGTGCGGATCCGGGAGCCCCTGGGAGCACAGCGGCAGCTGGAGCCACGCTCTGAGCGCTGGCTGGTGCTGGAGCCAGGAGCTGAGGCCCCGGTGAGTGCTGGGAATGTTCCGGAATCCCGTGGGATCTGCTCTGGGATCAGGCCCAGAGGGGAAATATGGGATAACCCAGATCTCCTCCTTAGGTTGCCATTCCCAAACTGGCTGTCAGGGCCCCAAAGGATGGGAACAACAGGTGAGGGATGGGGGAGAACTGGGAATACCAGGAACAGAGGAAATTCTAGGGAGAAATTATCATTATGGGGGAAGAATTGGGGTGGGAATGTGGGTGGGAAGCTCCGGGACCCCTCAGGACCTCCGGGACTCCCATTCCTCTCTCCCAGTGTTCTGGAAGGGGTGCTGGGGGGACTGCACTGGGTTTTTTGGGCATCTCCCCCCTGCCTTTTACCATGTTTCCCCCGACCCCCCTTCCCAGATCCCTCCCAACATTCCCAAGCCTCAGTCTGCTGCTGTTTGACCGGGAGCGCCTGGAGCGGAAGGTGAGTGGCGGGACGGTGATTTGGGGGATCTGGGACCTCCGGGGAGCCCCCTGACCTCCCCCTTTGTCACCCCCAAGATGGTGCCGTTTGGCCGTGCTGGGCGCCCGGTGCCCCCTGAGCTCCAGCAGCAGCACCAGGATCTGCTCCAGCGCATTCAGGGGCTGCGGGTGCGGCTGCAGAGGGAGGACCCCCACTTCCGCACTGGTGAGGGGCGTTTGGGGTGCCCTGAGCCCGCCCTGCCCCCTAAAATGCCAGTTTATCCAAGTTTATTCTGGTATATCCTGGTTTTTCCCGGTTTCAGAGTACATAGAGCACCTGGAGCGGCACCTGCAGCTCTACACAGCGGCTGTGCGGCGCCTTGGCACCCAGGGAGAGCGGGTGAGCCCCAAAACTGGGACCTCCAAACTGAGGGGACTTCCCCCCACATACTCTTTGCACCACCCCCCTTCCCCCAAATCCTGGTGTTCCCCCAGAAATCCTGGGCTTCCCCAGACCTTGGAGACTCCCAGCTCTGGTGACTGCCCCCCCAGTTCCTGTTCTCCAATTCTTGTTGCTCTCCCACCCTCGTGATCCCCGAATTCCTGCTGTGACCCCCAAACTTCTGCTGCCCCCCAACTCTGGTGCTCCCTCTGTGGGTGGTGCCGTTGTGGGACCCCCCCTGACTTCACCCCCCCACAGGAGGCAGCCAAGGAGGCTCTGTACAAGCGGAACCTGGTGGAGAGCGAGGTGAGGACCCCGGTGGGGAATTTTGAGGGTCTCCCAGCCCCCTCAATTATCCCTCACCCCTCTCTCACCCCCGTCTTTTCTTCCAGCTCCAAAAGCTCCGTGGATGAGCCCCTGCCCCTTGCACCCCCGGCCAGGGCTGGGACTGCATAGGGTTTTTGGGGGACTCAGAGGACCACCCCCTGCTTTGGGGGCTGGGGGCTCTAGGAACAACCCCTCCCCCTCCTGCTGCTGTGACAATCACAGGGATCAGAGCTGCTACATCCCCCCCAACACTCCCCAGGGTGACACTGACCCCACCCCAATGACAGGGTGACACTAACCCCGCCTGAATGACAGGGTGACACTTGACTCCCCCTCCAATGAAAGGGTGACACTGGACCCTCCCCTCCAATGACAGGGTGACACTGACCCCTTCCCCCGGGGTCCCCGTGTCCCCTCACCAAAGCGGGTCCCCCCCAAGTGCCTGTGGGGGAGGGGCTGTTCCTGGCGGTCTCACAAATTATAAAGTTTTTAAGAAGAAAAACGCGGATTTTGGTGACTCCCGGTGCCACCCCGCCGCGACCCCGAGCTGTCAATCACGGCAACGGCCCCGTCCACCACCGGGACCGCCCCCGCCGCTGCCATGTCTCCATGGTAACCCCGCCAGAATGGACGGGCGTGAGCCCGAGCCAATCACATTGCGGCTGCCGCATTCCCATTGGTCACATCGCTGCGTTGAGGCTGGGCGCGCTGGGGATTGAGCAACGAGCCAGCCAATGAGCTGCGCGGTCGGCACGTCAGCGGCCAATGGGTGCGCGGTGTGGGCGGGGCGGTGGCGGCGTGCGGCGCGCCGGAAGCGGCCGGTCCGGGAAAATGGCGCCGAGCTCGAAAGCGGAGCGAGGCGGCCCCGGGGGGAAGCGGGGGGCAGTGGGGGGGACCGGGCCTGGGGCCGCGCCCCGAGGTCGCCGCGAGCACCTCGTGAGGCAGCTAGACCGCGTCCGGGTGAGCAGCGGAGGCTGAGGGGACGGGGAGATTGCTGAGGGAGGGGGTTCTGAGGGGGTCTTGAGATGGCACATGAGGGGGGGTCTGTGTGAGGGGACCCTGAGGGAGGGACGGAGAGGGCTGGGGGGACCCTGAGCGGGGACATAGTGGGGGACCCGAGGGGTCCTTGCGGGAGGAAGGGGAGGCTCTGAGGATGCCCTGAGTGGGGCGGCGGACATGGCGGGGGTCCCTGAGGGTGCTCTGTGC
>WBMZ01016594.1:0-30266 GCA_013400975.1 Atrichornis clamosus | reverse complement strand
GGGGGGCTGGGGCCGCCCTCCGCCCCGTGGGGCGCGGGGCACAGCGGCCGCCCGCCCCCCAGCCCGCGCCCCCTCCGCGCCGGGGATTACGGAGCGGCCCCCACGCGTGGATTTACTCGCTAAAGGGATTGCGCGCAGCGAGGGCTCTGGCTGCAAACCCCCGCTCCCCTCTAATGAAAATCAGAACTGAAAGCCCCGGGGATTCCTGGCGCCTCTTGGCGTGTGTGTGTCCCCCCCGCCCCCCATTCCCCAGCGGAATGAGAACAAAGAAAGGGATTGGGTATTTTTTTTTCGCTTTGCGTTTCTCTCCCCTCCTGTCCCCTCCAGTTTCTCATTGAATTAGTGCGGCTCCAAAAGGTGCTTCCCAAGCCAGCAGACAGCAGCATTTCTACCAAGCTACCTTCAGGTTAACATTTGCCAGCGGGGCCATACTTTCCCTTTTATGTTTTCTTAAACCCACATCCAAGGCTGAAACATTTCAGTAGACGCACATTTTATTAGAGACAAGGAAGCAGCTTTACACAATGACTTCAATTACAGTTCAGTAATACAATCAATGCTAA
This sequence comes from Atrichornis clamosus, assembly GCA_013400975.1. Classification (NCBI taxonomy): domain Eukaryota; kingdom Metazoa; phylum Chordata; class Aves; order Passeriformes; family Menuridae; genus Atrichornis; species Atrichornis clamosus. The sequence continues at coordinate 29,703 of WBMZ01016594.1, read as the reverse complement.
GATCTTACTTTCTATATTCAAACCATGAACTCATCCATTCTATTCAAGGTCTGCAGGGGAATACACTAAATATGTACATAAATACCGTAGGATTGGAACCTATAGGTATATATACCACTCCACTCTTGAAGAGTTTGTGTTTTTCTAACAAAATCGAGTGTAACAATTTTGCCTTCCAGTTGGCATCACTGCAGTGACATTTTTCCCAGCCCTCAGTCCTGGTAGTACTCATAGCTCCATCAAACAATTTACCTGCACTCACTGAGACTAGTGGTTTTCCCTTCACTTAAAACTTTACCTCCATGCATGAAATATGCCCAAAGATATTAAAGTTAAAAGTAGAAAACCATAATTGTATGAAATGGTTTCTGTAAGTGATGACTTTCCCGTGTTCTGCAGTTTACCTCTGAGAACTGAGCACAGAATTGCCAACCTGTTTTGCCCCTGTGTCAGTGAAGGACCACTTTACTCACACAAGTAATTCCTAGAAGCAAAATTACAGATACGTCCTCTAGAGCAGCCCTTTGAGTTACAGTTATTTAATGGAATAACATACCAAACCCGTAAAATGTAATGTAACTCCCTTTGGGACTAGCAAAATCCACACAAAATACAGACACACCACAGACACACCTGGGCACCCCAGCAAGGAGTGGCTGATCTGTTACCAGTGAATGTCAGGGATTGTAACCAGAGAAGGGCTTGCACACTGGAAAACTATTCTGGTTTTCCAGCTCTGCCAGCTCCTCTAATGCAAGGCATTCTCCCTCCAAACATTGCCTCAGGAATAACCATTTATTTCAAGAGAAAACATCCCCAGATGTCTGTGATGGTGAGTACCACACAGAGCAGAATAAAGTGCACAGAGGACCTGTAACTTGCTGCCTCTCAGATGGTTGTATCCATTCTGCCATTCCTTCATCGATAATAGGGAATATCTGGGAGAGACCACACTGAATTTAAGTTCTAGCTCAAGTTTCTAGCCTTTCTAAATATCGAGTTGTAGTGTTCACATCCTCAATTTCAAGGCAGATAGGATTATGCTAAAGTGCAGAGAGAAAAAAAAGACTTGCCCAAAATCACCTGGATGAAAGCATCACAGAAAACCCTACGAAGAAAATGTACATTATTAATTGATATATCAGAATAATGCAGCTGCTTGCGTAGCATTTGAGTATCTCACAACTACTTTCTTTGCAGCTTTACCAGTTCTGAGAAGCTATTGTGGCATCTCTCTATGTGGGTGCAAAGGAAGAGTGGAGAAAAGGGAGAAGTGGGAGGATGATGTTAAAGGGGAAGAAACATCTACTTCAAGCAGGGAATTTTAAAGGGCAATTTTTATTTAATACCCTTCATTTTGTCAGTTCAGTGTAAAGACCCTGAACACTCTTTTGAAGAGCAGCATAAAGCTGAGGTACTGGAGAGAAAGGGTGACCTGCAGAATACGGAGACATACCAAGTGCTGAGATGTGCTACTAATGGTTTAACCAGGCACTCCCCAAAAAGAATTCATTTGTCCCCATACTTGCGATTTAGCCAGAAGTATTCTCTACCCTGAGCACACACACAGAGGAAATCAGTCCCTTACACTCCAGCACATCCACACCAAAACTCAGCATTCCCTCCAGCTCCCACTGCCGCTCCAGCTCCCAGGTGCCATTCCATGGCAGGTGTGGCTGCTGGGAGCTGTCCTTCCGTGTCCCACAGTGAAATTAGAGACTCATCCCATGCAGAGGTCCCACACGCTGAGAAATGAGCAGTGGGGATGGTCTGCGGAGGCTGCCTTCACCCACCCAAACACACGAGCACACACACCCTCTGGTACACCTGACCACGGACACCTTGGGCACGTCCAGTCTTTTCACAGATACTCCCTCTTGGGCCATCCCTGTTACTGACAGCACTTGCAGCATCACAAAAGTAAAAATACAGTGCTGACAGATGACACCAACCTCTTGAGGCTTAATCTGCCCACAGCCCTCCTCCTCAGCACTGATGGGATTTGCATTTTGTGGGTACAGGCACCCCGCAAATGTGCCCGGTGGGGTGGCACGGGTGGCTCCTTTTCTCCTTCTCCCTGTGTTGACTAAATAATAGTGAGGTTGTGGCAGATGGTGAGGAAATCATCTGAAGCTGAGAGGAAACTGAGGGGTTAAAGGCAAATCCGTGCCTCCACCACTTGGTTAATTCCTCAGCAGCCTGATCCCGTGTTGGGATGATTCAGGCCAGGGAGAGAGACTGCCACAGTCCCCAGGGGAGACCCCAGAGAAAAGACTCGTATTTCCTGTTCTGGAGGATTAAGTACAAGGCCATTGACAAATCGCAGTAAACATCTGGATGCGAGCACTCCATCTATCAAGCCCTAATCCATGAAGTTATTCATTAATGAATTCAGCACATTCCCACTGTTCTATATATAGGATGGGCTGATCTTTGTTAGTGTTTGGCTTGTAGGTGTTTTACATCTGTATCAACAGATTTTTATTTTTTTTTATAAAGCAATCTACTGTATTCTGCTTTTGCTTGTTTAATTGTTTAGAGTAATTCTTTTGCCTTTAAAAAATAAAAACACAGACATGTTTTCTGATAGTATATAAAATATCCAACAGTAGAAACCCAACCACATTCCTGCATTTTATATAGCTTTGCAATTTTAAGCCCAAGTTCCTCTGGAAACTTTCCATTACACAGGGATGGAAAAAACATTAAATAGTAATTGATTTTCTTTTCTGTATTTTGTTTTGATTAAAATGAGAATCCCTCTCATTTATCTTCAGAGAGAAAGTAAGCATTGAGTAAATGGTCTGGTTAATTCAAAAGTAATTTGATCGGAACATCCATAATTTACATTGACTGGAACAGCAGGAAAGATGCTGAGCACTACCAGATATCAAGCTTATTCATTTAAACAGACTACTTACACTATGCTTTACATCTTGTTAACATAAACTGCTCCAAGAATGTGTAATGACCCACATTTTGTAAGGGGGAGACTTACACACAACTGTGCCCTTAAAAGTCATCTGTGAAGGTTGAATAACACTCCAGCCTGCTCACAGCAAACAGGGCTGTGGAGCTGAGCGTGTTGTCTCTCACACAGCTGTGCCACCCTGCTTCCAGAGGAATCTGCAGGCTTTGTCACCGACAGGGGTGCAATCAGCATTTGGCCCTGAGGTTTTCACAAATCCAGCTGTGACGGGATATTTTCAATTCATCCTGAAAAGCTTTGGACTCTACCAGACAGAGTGAGCATGAGCCATACAAGCTTGCAAGTTATAATTTCCATCCCTTTTGACTTCCAGTGCTTTGCTGTGGTGTAATCCTTAACTCCAGGGACTTGGTGTTAAAGGGGAAATCCCGTTCGGTGCCTGTTTTCTCTGTCACATTCCAGGAGCACATACCTGTGCTCTCAGGTTTTTGTCACAGCAGGATGGCCCGGGTGGACCGTTCCAACTGTGATAACCCCGTTTACAACAGGAGAATGAAGACAAGGAAGTGCAACCTGAAGGAGCAACCTGCAGAGCCACTCAGCTACACCAATCCAGTTTTATCTTCCCTGCCAGTGCAAATGCCCTCACAAGTGAATTTTGCTTGCATCGATGCTTCTGTAGCAGCTGTGTTCCACACCAATGTCTACTCCTGTATGGAAGGCATGCTGTGTCTGGGCAAACCGAATCCCTCTTTATCAGTCAACCGAAAATACTTCATTTTCATCCTAGGCCATCAAAGTCACACTGACAAAAAGCTCTTCCTCATTCAAAAGTGCAAGATCAGGCCACTCACTCAGGCTGTGAGGAAGAGGGACAGGAACAGACCAAAGGTTTCATGTGTGGAGCAAATAGTGGCAGTGGTGTCTGATTTAGGTGATCAGTCACTTCAAGCTGTCAGCTGACAAATCTGTACTTTTGTATTTTGTCACCACTTATGTGGCTGGTGACACTCCAGAATCCATCGCTCTGCCACACACAGACACAAGTTAAGCTGCATAGGCTGCTTTAGAAAAAAGCTAAATGGTGTGTTTACAAATTCATATATTTTAAGAAGGAGTGGATTTGCAAAAGCTTTGCGTAATCTCATTCAAATTTCCTGCTCATTTCTAATTTTTAAGTGCTCGCAAATTATGAATGAATCAAGGAAAATCAAAATACATTATGTTTACTCTGGTATAAAATTATTAGTGAAGCCCTTGAATTTAGTGACAACATTCTGAAAAAGTTTAAGTGGAGGAAAACTGAGGTTGAAACCTACTCACGTATAGGAGAAGGAGCACTAGATCGCTTTGTAAGCACAGATAATTTAGCCAGCTGCAGGAAATGCTCTATCATGAAACTGGAGGGCCAAATGTACTGATGGGTTAAGCAGGAGAGGGCCGTAAATGAATCATTAAGTGGACAGGAGTAATGAAACAGCTTTACTTGCCCTGAGTCTTCAGCTGAGGAGAGGCCCCAGGGAAAACCCTCTACATGAATACAGTGTGTTAGATACACAGCAGATCCCATTTTCCTGTCTTTCCAAACAAAGGGGAGAACAAAGGACCCACCCAGAGGTTTGGTAGTTAAAATCCTAACAAAAGTAGAATTCTGGTATGCAAAAGTGTTCCTATTTATTTATTAATTCACAAGGGAAAGCATTTGACAGGAAGGAAACCAACGAGCCCAGATGTAAAATAAGCCCTGCTCTGCTTTTCATACTCACCAAGTGACAGACAGAAGAAGGACTTTGCTCAATCCAAAGGAAGGACATTCAAAATGTGTCATTGTGGCAATGTCACCAAGTCCTTTGTGTATGGAGGTGAAGGGGAGGAGGGCAAGGAACGGAGGAATATTGTTTTATCTTCCACATGTGCATGCAGGGGCTAAAGGAAAGGTTTGGGGTATGAACACAGACCAGTGAGGAATGAGTTGCATTGATTTTTTGTAGCCACTCAACTCCAGATTGGTACAGGGCACAGAGGGTTTTTTGGGGTATATCCATTTGCTAGGTTCAGGCTAGCTCTAGTCCTCTGGACACTCCCAGTGGAGTTAGAACTCTTTGCACCTGAGGTGGATTTGGCTTGGCAATGACAATGCACCATGCTGCTAATTCTAACCATCTCCTTCAAAACCTTTGTGTTTCACAAAATATCACTCCTCTGTTTTAATCAACTAAGCAGAATTCAATAAATAAATACCACTTTGGAGTTTAATTAGGATCATCAAAACTGTAACAGTATTTAACAGTCTGCAGATGAATATAAGTGCCAAATTCTACTTGTAATTGATTTAGGAGCAAAAATGAAGCCACTAAGTGATGTGTTAGAGTCAATGGAGCTATGTAGCTTTGCACTAGCCATTGAATTGAATTTATACATTTTGTATTAATTCTTATACATTTAGGCAGTGGAGGTGATTGCTTATAGTATTGTTAAACTCTTTATGTTTGATGAGAAGCAAAATTGAAAGATAATATTAAAAATAATAATGAATTGGAAGAAAAAATTATTAATAGGGAACCTCAATTTATTCTTTCTAGTCAAATTATGGCACCTATAAGGAGCAATACCAAGTATCTTCATGCATGAAAGTTCTCTATTGCTGTGGGAGCAACCAATGGCAAATAAGCATTCCAGGAAAAGGAACACAGTGATTCTTAGTGCTATAGTTTCTTACTTAGGATGGAAGTGCTGATAATGCCTCCTTCATCTCAGGAGAGTGAAGACAGCTGTCCAGCCTGACAACCTAAAGTCCAATTTCCTTCGTGCTTATGCTAATTTAGAGTTAAACCATCAGGACCACCCCAGTCCTAGTAGGAGCCTCCTTAGCAGGCCAGGGTGGGATGCAGTGTACAGCTGAGTGCCTCCCGCAGTCCCTGTGGGCTCCTGGCTGCTGCTGCCACTCGGACACTGCTCTCCAGGCTGGAGGGACGTGGCCCTGCCTGACCTAGAACACCAGGCTGAGACAGCTCCATCGATGCAAAGAAACTCTCTGCAGCCTAAGAAATGAGACGAGGAGTCCTGGCTGGCTGCTAGACCTGGGAAACTGAGCTAACAGATGGAAGGGAAAAAGACCTTCTCGTGCTCATGGCACAAAGCCTGCTATGCTGGTGGCTTCCTGGCTTAGCTTTGCCTCAGCTTAACTGTGCTGCTCAGTACCTCAGTCCCTGAGTTTACATCACTCCTTTTTTCTCCCTAACCTGGGATATTGCAAGGTAAGACATGAGCCTCACACACACTCCCCAAATACATTTTCTTCATGAAACCACGTCACAAGCAGCAGAGAACGTGCAAGTTCATCAGTCTGTTCTCACTGTCCTCTGATTTTAGGTTAGCTTCTCCCGCCTTCCCCTAACGTAGGTCTGATAGTAGAAGTGTAGGAAGAGAGCCAGGAGGCTGAGGGTGTAGAGGAAGACTGCAGTGTTGAAGCCATCAGGGAACGGGCACTCTGTGAAGAGGTTGTAGGAAGAATGAGCAGCAATGGCCACAAACTGGCACTGGAAGAGGGGGAGAAAAGAAGCAGCCAGATTAGGGAACCTGCATGAGACCCACCTCAAGTGACCCATCACAACAGCTATCACAACATACCAGTAGTGTCCTCAACCCAGAGGATCACCTGCCTGCCTCTCCTGAAATCCCTAAGAACCTGCCTTTCCAAGCCCAACAGTGTTTTCCCAGCATGGAAGGTGTCCATGCAGCTTGGAGCCTTGTCCACTGCTGCAGGAGCAGGCTTGGAATACAGCCTCTCCTACCTCGGAGCAGATCACTGCTCCTGGGCCACTCCTCTGCCACCGGCCAGTAACTGAGATGTTGGAATATGGACACTAAAGGTGGGAGATTCCTCTTCCCCAGGGGTAATCAGATTATTATACTCATAATTATTTTGATTTGCGTTTTAGCTTACAGAGAGGAACTACAAATACTACCTTTATTCACTTAAACGTTAACCCTTTTTTTTTTTTGCATTTTACTAAGTCACCTGTCTCAATAGCCTGAAGCAATGAGTTCTACCTACCAAAAAGGTGCTAAATAAGGGGTTTTTTCCTGTGCTATAATTTGCATTACAAATACCTTTTTATTTCATGCAATGCTTTCTCGCTCTGGTTTGCCACGAAGGATAAGTGAGAATTCTGGAGCAATCTTCACTGCACCACTATTTTACACATAACCTCTTCCTCTTCTCTGGTAACTGCATACTTTTTGTTTGCAAATTCTCTCTTTGAGTGGAAAAAAAACTCTCCTATAACCATTGTCCTTGTCTGGAACATTGCATTTATGCTGTATCTTTGAAAAACCACAGGGTTTTCAGGATTTGTAACCTCTTCAGAGATGAGGGAAAGAAAATCCAAAGGGATTCCCTAAAGAAAGAGTAAAACTCACGCAATTCTCTTTAGCTCACCTGCAGTTAGAGGCACCCTTCCTTTTTGAAGAAATTGAGTGGAGGCTTCCCAATCTCCTGCCCTACTGAGAATCCAAAGTTTCCCTGAGTTACTGCCCCACTGCTCTCAAAGTCAAGCTTTGTTTTCAGTGCTCCATACACAACATAAAAAGGAAAAATCCAATTGCTAATTTTTCTCTCTCCTTCCCATTAGAAAGCTGGGGATAATTAGATGATATGGCCACTGAAGGCCTCTTGATAGTCTTGTGAAAGCAGCATTTCGAGCAGGTCACCACTGGCTTCCCCTCTCAGAGTGGTACACGAGGACACCTACGGATGTGCCGATTCCCATGGGCAGCAAACAGAGCTGGAGCCAGTGAGGTGACAGACAGCAGGGGTCGTCATCATCACACCTGGCAGATGGAAGGGCAGGGATGAACCCCTGGAGCTAATTACCAGCTGCATGATGGTCAGGTAACGCTTCCACCACAGGCACCGGCGCGTCCGCGGTCCCAGGCTGGCCAGGGCGTAGTAGCCGTACATGAAGATGTGGACAAAGGAGTTTAGCATCCCAATAAAGAAGGCTGAGGAGTGAAGAAGCGAGGATGAACAAGACACGCAACCCATTCCAGACCAACCCTGTGAAGGGCTCACAGCCATTATGACGATGCTTTAAAAATACATCACATCACCCGTATGCACGAACATTCCATCCAGGCTCCGCCTTGGAAGCATGTCATCTGCTCCCTTCCTTCAGCACATAGAACCATAGAATGGGTTGGTTTGGAAGGGACATCACCCACTACACCAGGTTGCCCAAAGCCCCATCCAACCTGGCCTTGAACACTTCCAGAGTTGGGGCATTCACAATATATCCATCCCATATCAAGTGTTCGGAGACAGAGAAGAGCTTCAAAGGCAGAGGAGAGAATTTTTCATCTTCTGCCCTAAGCATTTCATTCCTTTCTGTTGTCAAGGCCATGCAGCCAAAGTGGCTTCCCATAAAATAATCTTATAGAGGTCCTACCTATAGTGGCTTTGTACTCAGATGCATCTCTTGCAGGGGAGCAAAAAGGAGGAGCAGTCTGGATACAGACCAGAAAGGGACACAGAGCAGGAAACAGAGAGCCAGAACCCAGGCTGCTGCCCCAGACCCTCTGAATGGGGAGTGAGGGAGCACTGGTCTGGGAGCAGGGATACATAGACCTTCCATAGGATGTTATTTTTCTCTCTTTGAACACACGCTGTTGGCACATTCTCATTCTGGGTGAGGCAGTGAATACAGGAGTTTAAATAGCCCAAAGAGCTGAGCAGATGGGATCATCTGAAATGCACACGTTTTTCACACCTTTGGCAGTAGGTGGGCTTCCTACCTGCCAGTCAGCCCATCTGCACTGTTAGTGCTGCCTCCACAGCCCAAAAAAGCCCTGAAACACGAGGTTTTCTTACAGAAGCATTTCTGACAAGCATACCTTGTCCTCCAGGCACGTATTTGACCCCTGACCACCAGTTGAAGAGCATAGAGCCATGATGGTACACGTGAAGAAAAGTCACCTGCTCTTGTTTCTTGCGCAGAATAAAGAAAACCTGAAAGAAGACAGAGGAAGATCTTGAGTTGATGTGTTTAGACAAAAGATTTCACAGTAAAATGTTATAAAAATTATTAATGATGATTCTGAATCTCCCAAATCCATTTCCTCTGCTGTTGATAAAAACTGATGGAATACATGCAATAGAACATGTATTATCTGAAATAGCGGGAACTGGAAGGCAGATGTTTTTCCACAGAGCCCCAGCCACTTTTATCTTTGGATTCAGGTCCCAAAGTCCAAAGAGGACACATCTGAGACTCTGACTGAGCTTTCACAAAATTTGCAGCTGCTTGGATCTGATCAGGTCATAGATTGGATATTTACTGCTGCCAGACAATGATCCACAGAAACAGCGCTGTGTTGAAGGCCCAGACCTTCCTAGAATTTGCATTAATTAAAAAAAATGATTTTGTCAGATAAATGCATGTCAGGTCACTGTATTTCAGCATGCACATGCATACACACACACACCCCCCAAAAAGTGAATCTGCTTTTCAGGGATTCAGGACTGGCAAAAAGCTGCTTTTGTTGCTGATGAAAACAGAGAGGGGGTTGACCAAACCCCTGACAATAAGGCTAGGAAGGATCCACATGCTGATTCATGTTTCAGTGTGTTCTCAGCTTACACCCCAAAGAGCACCAGAGTGTGAAGTTTTAGGCCAGGACACAGCTTTCTTCTGCTGGCCAAGCAGAGACCTCATCCAGTCATTTAGTGAGTTCCTTTATAATCCAGGAGACCTGCAGACAAGCTATAAAGAGGTGGGCTTTCGTTTCCCACAGGACACAAACCTCTAGCACACATCTCCAGGATAATCTGTGGCAGCAGAGATGCCAGGACACATAATTGTCCTCTTGCAGTTCCTTTCCTGCCCCACCAACTACTGTGAGTCAGCCAGACAGGCGATGGCAGAATCCGTGTGGCACCAGCAGCTGAGATTTTGAGGAACCACAGGGCAAGAGCCTCTCCCCTAGCACAGTGCCCAGCCTGTGCAGCCACTGGGATGAGACAGGCAGCAAATCAATACAGCATCACCCGGGGACATCAGTTCTGGCGCCCTGCCCCTTTCCGACAAGGAGGAGATCTGTTTCCAGCACCAGACCCGCGGTGGAGCTGAGCCCTCCTTACCGTGTCCAGCAGCTCGATGACTTTGGAGAAGAAGAACCACCAGCACACTCTTGCCATCTGCTGGGCAGCACAAGGCACCGCGGTTAGACCCAAAATCACATTTTCAACCATTTACTATATCCCTGCCCACCTGGGATCTGCAGCAAAGGGGGGAAATTAAGGGGTTCTTTTTGGTTTTCTGTTCGGGGTTTTTTTTTTTTGTTTTTCTTCCAGATGGCAGATATCTGAAAAACCGGAAAGATAATATGATGCTTGCGTCTGTTCAAAGCCTGGTTACCTCTGGAAGGAAAGCATTGTAACTCTGAATTCAAACAGAAAAAACTCATGCAGCATTTTGGAAAGCTGAAGCTGGTGGGACCCAAGCCCCTGTGATAACCAGACATGAAATAGTTTTAGCCAAACTCCTGTGCTAAAAGAAACATTGGGTAAGATTTCTGTCACGCAAAGCTGAAGATATAAAAATTGGCTTATCACTCAGAATCCTTATAATCCATGTAAAGAGTCACATATATTCCAGAGGTAATTTGCAGTATCTACACCAGACATCTATCTTCAGATGGTGAGACCACCTTCTCTGCAGTGATCAAAGAGCAGACTTAGATGGCTGTGTTGACTGAGGTGATTAATTTTAGAGAACTAAAGCGAAGTGCAACTGTTGAAGCAGACAATTCAGTGGAATGGATTTACAAGCAACAAACCAGAGTAAAAGCCTTCTTAGCCATGCAAATTGCTATTTATGAGCAAGAGAATCTGCATACCCACAGGTGGGCAGGGCCTAAGGCAAATTTTCTATGGAACTGTACCCTCATTCCCAGTTCACTCCGGCTGTAATCCACTGGCTGGCACAGGTAGCTGTAGTTGCCCAAGATTGAAGTTACCAGAAACTGAAAAAAAGCAATAGAAACCAATTTTCTGTTCAATGCCATCTGTTAAAAAAAAAAAGATATGCATATAAATGCTAAGGTAGTAGGGTCTCAGTCTAATACTCCCTGACAGAAAATCCATGTAATTTATACAGCTGAACAAACAGTAAAAACCTAAACCAAAGTACTTCATATCCTTGTTGGAATTTCAAAAAGAAAATTAAGCCTGGGCAGATTTGTAATTCTATGTGATCACTGGAGGGCTCAAAATTACTTCAGCAGGAACAGGGAATTCTAGGCTTTTGAATCTCTCTGAGAAGGCACTGTTCTCCTTTGCAAAGATCCCAGACTATTTTGTTTTGGTTGGTTGCATTTGCCTGTTCATTGGAAAGCCAAAACCTGGATCAAGTAACCAATATAGCTAAACAGCCAAGCACAGACAAGCAATTTTCACACCTGTCCTCAGATGGAGCAGCATTTGCTCAAAAAAAATGCAATTTGTGTTGCAACAATTGTGATACAAACTAAAAGGGCATATTTGTCAACATCAGAATGTTTCTGAAACCTATTTGGCCATGTTCCCTGGAAGGGTTTTCAGTGGCCTCCCTAAACCAGGGAAAGGCTTGTGGAAAGGCTTATGCATTAAGAACAAGCAGAAAACAATGTCCACTCTCAGCAGCAGGAAGACACAGTGTGCTTGGCACTCCTGGAGTGCCCAAGGTTGGAAAATCACAGAATGTTAAGGGGTTAGAAGGGACCTTAAAGATCATCTAGTCCCAGCCCTGTGCCATGGGCAGAGACACCTTCCGCTGGACCAGTGGTCCTCCTTCTCAGAGATGGGTCCATCCCCAGCCGGACTCGAGGCAAAATGAGGTCATTCCACATCCTCCATACACTCTGTGTCTAATGGGGAGATCCCAGCTTTCAATTCATTCATTCAGGATGAATGAATTTATGAATGACAGGAGAGAAATGACATTGAGAAATGGGAGGAAATAAAGCACAACAGGGCAATACTGCTCCTCTTGTGGCAAAACACAGGCAAGTCCCAAACAGCTCCCACTGCCTTCACTAGAGCCCATTAGCAAAAGCTGTTCAAACAGCTCTGGGTCTCAAACCCTTCCCAGGTGCTCACCTAGGAGCCAGTCCTGCCTCCTCACCTCGTAAAACATGTAGCTGGATAATGTCATCATGGCCAGGTTGTAGGCAGCCAGCAGACCCCGCAGCTCCAGCCGCCTCCGCTGCCGCATGCAGCAGGGCCCCAGCGCCACCACAGAGAGGTAGGAGGCAAAGATAAGTGTGACTGGAAGTGGAGAGTAGACCAGGGGCCAGGGGTCTGTCCTTGGATCTGGAAAGCAAAACACACAGCCAAGGCTGGCACGCACTGGAGGGCAGATATATTTAATTACTTCCCTTCAGCACGCTCTCTGGCAAAAAGAAAATTAGTGTTTCGTGTCTTTACAAAGCTGTGCCACAGTGCTTCTCCTGCCCTGGAGTTCCACGTGCCAGGCTCTGCCAAAAGGCTTTAGCACAGCATTTGGGTTGGGACTGCAGTGCTGGAAGGCAGATTTTTCCTGGGCAAAAGGAGCAGTCCAAGACAAGGTGCAGGGATGCACAGGACCAGCCAAAGCAATGGTGGCTCTTCAGGAGTGTAAATCTTTACAGCTAAATAATAAAAGTGTTTCAGTCACTAGTGTTACTTCCTTACAATCCTCAGGACGTCTGCAATTCTCCTCTTTCATTTTTATACCTGTTCATAGAGTGGACTCTGTTAAAAGCACGAATTCACTGGGAAATGCCAAAATATTTATCCCTGCTAAAACAGCTCTTCAATCCTGCAGCAAAGGGAAACTCAACAGATTTTCTGTCGTGTCACCTCCTCCTAATCCTGCCCTATCACCCAGAATATATTATATCTGCAAAAATGCCCCAGTTGCCACTCATGCTTTCCTCTGCTGTTCCCAGTGTGATCACTGCTCTGCTCAACTCCCCTGCCATACCAGCCCGGGAAACTCTGTTAATCCCCATCCCTTCTAAACCTCACAGTACCGTGGCTGTCACGGGCTGTGTCATGTGCTCTTTGATATTCCATTTCTGGATTTAATGGTTTGTCAGAAGTCCTGAATCCCAATTTGCACTCTCTTCTGAAATTCAGGTCCTGAAACATTTACAGCCTGAGCATGATGCCCCATGTCCTCGTCCTGCTCAAGCTACCATGCAGGCCTGCAATTCAACCTTCATGGCATTTTGTGGCTTTTCCTTACATCCAGGGATCCAACAGAGCCATTTGGGACCAAACTGAACCTCCTGTCGAAGATCTGAAGTCTCCTCACTGCAAAGTGTCAAATCTCAAGCACTGAGCAGTGGTTTGTGTCAGTATTTCATTTGATTACAGGTTTTACTGGCGCCACAAAGAGTTTAAACCCCGAAGTATCAACTCTTTGGTCTACTAAGCTTTCCCACCACACAGGAATATGCATTTTGGAAATTCACTTCCTTTAGTATTCCAGACTTAACAGGCAATCCCAAGCATGTATTTCTCCTTGTCCTGTCAGAGCCCACCGGGAAATCCCCCGTTCTTTCATTCCTTACTGTGATCCAACTGGAGGGTCCCTGAGACATATTTCAAGACTTAGGGGAAATTCGTGATCGTGGAGAAGGGAAAGTGAAAATCTGCCTAGTGAAAAGAATGTGGGCTAGTATGGGGGTTGCATTCCTCCTAGGGTTGTTCTGCACCATCATGCTCTTTATGCAGAAATTCCCACTTGAGACAGCATCTCTACCTACCTCCACTTTCAAGAACCCAGTTGTAGAATTCCTGAGCTTTCTGCCAAGTTGAAGCCATCACAAGTTCTGGAAAGAAATTAAAATTAGCATCCTCAGGATCATACCTCAACCCCATTTATCCTAGCCTTGACTGAGCCTTGAATAAGGAAGCTCCTCAGATAAAGGTTCAGAACTACAGCTAATAAAAAGAAAATAGTTTGCTTTCTAGAAATTTAACTGTTCAACCAGGATTAAAGTCCCCTTTAAAACAGGAAGGAAGAGAACTCCCCTGCAATGATTAGCTATTTGACTTCCAGATTTTATTTAGTTTAAAAATTTAAATAATTTATTATTTAATTTCCAGATTTTGATATTTCGTGGATGTTTCACCTCTAGAAAATACTCTGAGCAGCTGCATGTGAACTGCCAGAGCCAGGAGCTTCTTGTACCATGCTGGGAAATCAGTCACGTGCTATTTTTTTCTAAAGCAGTGTGGGCACAATGTTCACGTGAGGACAAACACCAGGTGGCATAACTGCATCCTTCTGCAGGTGTTATTGGATATTCCCAACGCTGGAAGGCAGCCAGGGATTAATTCAGTACCACTGCAACTCCAGAGGTGTTAAGAGAGCTGGTTTTTTGCCTTTCTGAGGCCCCGGTTTTTGCATTAACTTTATCTTGCATATATTCTATAATATAGTATATAAAGTGGAATACTCATATGTATTACGATGATGCTCCTCTTCCCTTCTTTCCTTCAGCAGGGAGACGTTTCCAATGGCACTTGGAAGTTCACCTAGAAAACACTTTTCTGCACTTACTTCCAACAACTTGTTTTCTCTGATCCAGTTCACTCCATTAGCAAACACACAGGACCAGCCTCCTCCCAGTTTCATCTGCTGCCGGCATCGAGAGAAGCCGATTTTCTCTTTGGCTCCTCCCAGACTGTGACACGCACCTGCACACCCAACCTCGTGTCGGTGACAGACACGCACTTGCCCAAATGTCGCTCCTGCAGTCAATCATGCCAGTCAAGCCCCTTTTTGGGGTGTTGCTCTGACACAAACCCCGAGAGCCCGGCAGGTCTCACACACACCCTGACACAGAGACACATGCCCTTGTAATCCGGGCGGAATCTGCCAGCACCGAGATTACTCGGTGATTATCAACTGGCTCAGAGTCAATCCAGCAGGGATTTCACACGGTTACACGCCCTCAAACAATCCACACGCATTCCAGCTCACTCCACCTCCTTTCCTTCCCCCCCGAACCGCCGGGAAAACCCAGGGAGCAGGAGCAGACTCACCCCAGCAGCGCAGCTGGCTCCGAGCATCCCTTTCTCCAGGGGCGTCCCCAGCGCAGAGCCGCTGGGCGCGGGCAGGGGCAGCACGACAAGGAGCTGCGGACTGTGCTCAGCTTTCTTCTCCGCGAGGGAGGTGAGTACATCGCCTGCTGGGTCTCACACGGCCGCGGTGGATCTTCGTGCCCCCTAGGCATGGATCTTCGTGCCTCTTACTCAGTCTCCCGGCGGCAGGCACCAAAAACCCACGGCGAGCCGCGGGCACCGTGGGGCAGTCTCGCAACTTTGCCAGAGCAGAGGTTACATCACACTCTCCTCCCCTGCCCTCTCCTGCCTCTCCCCACACGATTTATCAGATTAGGGATCTGGAAAGAGGAGGGAAGCAAACGCAGAAGAGGACTGGGATGCCACAGGAGTGAACCACTGACCTTTAGTGTCACGCTCGGAAGCCTGGCCAAGGGGGAGCCAGGCCAGCAATTCTTCTGCAGCTTTCTTCAGGACACGGCATGGCGGCTTTGCAAACAGTGAAAGATGAGGGATCCCGCCTGGAAACCAGTCTGTTTGGAGCACTCCTTCAGCCCAGCACGAGGGGCTCTCAACAAGCCTTTAGTGCGCTCAGAATAAGGCCAAACCACCAAATGGGGGAGCAGAGAACAGTGGGAACACTCTCACTCACTCTCACTCACACACACTCGGGGAAGGCAGAAAAAACTCAGCTGGAGTCACTCCCTCACATCCAGCCTGTATCCCTGGGGGAGTCGCATTTACTGTTTTTAAAGGTACAGGAAAATATTTGGAGGGGTTTGGCGGTGATACCAAGTGATCTCCAGCAAAGCACCGAGGCAAGATGCAGGGAGTCGCAGTGAGCAGCGTGTCCCGTCAGGGACTGCAGGGCAGTGATTCAGTCCCACGTGGAGGTACAATGAAGAACCAGGACCCTGGAGCCCACCCCCAACCCTCCAAGAAATAGCTCACAGCCCAGTGATGGGGCTCTGCTCGGTCACCTGAGGCCACCTGGGGCGTGGATATGTCCTCTTATGTTCCCGGTGGGCACAGTCTACTAGCAGAACTCCAGAAAAAACAAGAGGGTAGCACCATTTCTCACACCACTGCATTGTGTCTGTCTCCAGATGCATCACAAGCACTCCTGAAGGGCAAAACCCCAAAGATTAGCTTTTCAAAGCTTTTCAAAACCCTGAAGATTAGCTTTGGGAATTAGGCATTTCACGTGGTGGTAGTTTTCTGTAGAA
The DNA here is from genome assembly GCA_013400975.1 of Atrichornis clamosus. Lineage (NCBI taxonomy): Eukaryota > Metazoa > Chordata > Aves > Passeriformes > Menuridae > Atrichornis > Atrichornis clamosus. The sequence continues at coordinate 13,457 of WBMZ01016594.1, read as the reverse complement.
ACACATCATCTGGTAATGCTGCTGGATAACTATTGTGTTTCTGAGATTTATGAAAACTATGAAAGAATTTAAACAGATACTTTTGGGAAAGGAGATTAAGGGTGAGAGTTTTGAATTTCGAAGGTCAAGGGGTTAGAAGGGCAATCCAGTTTAGAAGAGGGTTTGACTGACCTTTGGTCTTATGACTTTTGTTGATCCAGGTTGTTCTTGATTCAGGTTCAGGGAGAGAATTATAGTGAACTTTACACACAATTTTTTTTTTTTGCAGAGCTTCCTACAAAGGCCCTTTCTTGAAGTTTTTTAATTGCTCATGAACCAACAGGTCTCATTTCTATAGTTTTGATGCCCCAGTCCTAAAAAAGTTTCGATGATTTATCTACGTGAATAAATAGAAGTAATAAATCAGGCCAGTCCTTTCTATCTGTGACATGTAGATGGAACTATATTTTATTATATTTGTCTGGTAAATTAAGTAGTGTTTGTTGAGCTATTTATCTTGATGTATAAGACTCAGAATTGCAGACACAAAATTTCCCATCAAGCTTTTCTTACCCTGGTGAAAAAATTACAGCTGCAGCGAATTTTCACAAATTTCATTTGGGGCAAACTATTTTATTGTTCACATAAACAGGAATTTTTTATTAAAATACCATGAAGCATATTTCATTTTTTTAAAACCTGCCCTGTTCCTGAAGTATTCCCAGTGGTGCTGTTGCAGATGTTCACTAGCACGGCTGGCAGATGGAGAGATGACATCAGTAACATGGTACTTTTACTCTCCAGGAATGGGTGTCCTTTGATGGATGTCAGTACAACTGTGAGGGCAGCTCTGCAGGGACCACACACAAAAGCCTCAGGGCTTTCAGTTTCAGCAAGAATTCAGCAGGAAAAAAAAGAAACCCACATTGCTCCTTCAATGAAATAGTGTTAGGGGAGCTCTGAATGCCAAAGTGAATTGGGTTTTTCATTCAGTGACTTGTCAAGAAGAAAGGGCTTTGCAGAACATTGACAACAGCCATAGTAATAAGGAACTCAGTTCTGCAGAGTGTGTGACAGCTCACACAACTCCATCAGAGATTTCAAAGACTGCATATTTTAACTACTGTAAAACCTGGCTATCTCCTGCATGTATTGTAGGTGTTTGCCACAAAATCCTTATCAATAACAAATAGCAACAGTAAAACAATTCTGAGGGCTTCTAGACAGTGCAACTTTTGCTATTTGGTTCTATGATTGCTGTTGCTCTCAACCAAAGCGGTACTAGAAGCACAAATTACCAAAACAGACCTGTTTTAATGCTTGAGAAAGACAAGGAGCAGGGTCCAGTCTCATCTGGGTATCCGGGCTATGTCATGGTGCTGCTCTGAACAGCACAGCAGAGACTTAGCAGATTATAGAATCACAGAAACAGAATGGCCTGGGTTGGAAGAGACCTTAAAGATCACCCAGTTCCACACCCCTGCCATGGGCAGGGACACCTTCCACCGTCCCAGGGTGCTCAGAGCCCCATCCAGCCTGGCCTTGGACACTGCCAGGGATGGGGCAGCCACAGCTTCTCTGGGAAACCTGTGCCAGGGCCTCACCACCCTCACAGGGAACAATTTCTTCCTCACATCCAATCCAACCCTGCTCTCTGTCAGAGTGCAGCCATTCCCCCCTGTCCTGTCACTCCATCCCCTGTCAATAGTCTCTCTCCATCTCTCCTGTAGCTCCCTTCAGGCACTGCAAGGCCACAGTGAGGTCACCCCAAAGCCTTCTCTTCTCCAGAGTGAAAAACGAGATGATCTTTAAGGTCCCTTCAAACCCAAACCATTCTGTGATCCCTTCTGCAACATGCTGAAACCTACAAAACACCAAATAATAGCAGCGGGAATTTCAAGCTGATTCAAAGAATATCTAACCAGTTAAGGCACCCCAATCTTAACTGCCAGCACGTATTTAAAGACTTCTAAAACTTGCATATACCTGAGCCCTTGGAACATCTGAATGGCATCAAATTCACATGCAATTCAACTGGATCAAACTCTCAAGTGTTTCATGCATGCAGATATTTAAAATTACTAACAACTTACACATGAAACTGGCTTCAATAGGAGGTAAATATCAGATCTGAGGATGCCACAGAACTGAGGAAGGAAGGTGAAAAACCCACAAATATCTTATTCAGCTCATATCTACATCTGCACTCTTGCTAAACAAGGTCTACAGCTGCTTATGGAATAACATACTTCCCAATCATGAGAAGTTCAAGGATGAGATTGTCAACACTACCAGCAGAGGAAGCACTACCTTGCTCCTTGGCAAGACTTCTCCAGAAAAACCTCTGAACTCCTGAAATGGCATCGTCGTGACTATATTTGTCAAGGGAGGTTCATGTAATCTCTCCTAATTCACCTTTTTTAACAATCACATCAGCTTTCAATTGCTTGCAACAGAAATAAATGACAGCTGGCTTTATGAGTACTCTCCCAACAATGGGTAACACAATAATAGATGTTTTTTGCAGCAATAGAATTTCCCACAGAATAATAATTGAATGACTAAGTTTGTTTTGCTAATATGCAATTACCAGCTTCTATATGTTTCTGGGGAAATACGGTGATTTCAGGTGACAACCAGCCATCACTAAAACACTCTGAAAACCTAACCAAACTCTTCAGTGTATTTGGGTCTAGTCCGCAAAGCTCTTGTGCATGCAGAAATCCAAACTCCCATCTATTTAGAGCAAAAAGGAGTCCTTAAGATGCACAGTGAAGGAGTTGAAGCGTCTTTTGGCACAGGGATTCTGTTTCTTGATTGCCTCACTTATGCACCATGCAGCCAATTGCACAGACCTTGAAAGGTTTAGAACAGATTACAGGAAGACATTTTTGGCAGAGGTACTGAGCAGCCTGTCTCTATGCATAGGGCTGGGAGATTGCATCAACCCTTGTGTAAATTACAGTCTTACACCCCGGTATTTTAATTTCACCAGCATAGATTTTGCAGTTTAATTATTCCACGTATTCTGTGGTCCCAGCAAAGACATTCAGCCTCTCCGTGCCTCAGTTCCCAGACCTATAAAGGAGAAGGAAACCCTGTCTCTCCCACAGGAGTGTGGGGAAGGTGACCTCCAGTGAGTGGAGAGCCAAATCTGCCTCGTTCCACCCATCTAGGTGCAAACCAGGGAACTTCTCCTGGCTCTGAGGCTGTTGTCTTGGTGACCTTGGGCAAGTGATTTCAGGTGTGAATCATCTCACAAGACCCCTGAACTTAGATGTCTACATCTAATTAACTTCTGCAATGCTTCAGGGAGTTCTAGGGACTGATCCAGCTTCCCACACATAGGAATGTGTTGACATTCAGGGTATCTCACCTGAGCTCCCACTGTTCTTGTAAGCAAAGGACTCCTGTGAGTTCTGTGCCGTATCTGTGAGATCCACACGGATATCAGAGCTATCTTAAGGCATCTCCGCTGGCTCTGGACACCTACCTATGTACAGACATTTGAATTGAGTCCTCTTTGCTTCTATACCCACCTCTTGTCAGCCTTGCCTACTTACTTATCAGTTCTTTGAGATAAGAACCTTCTCTCATTATGTTCTTTTGTGACCAAGCATCAGTCTTGGTTGTAGGAGCCTGAAACAGCCCTGTCTCCAAAAATGCATTCCCAAACAACCCCTAGGCCTAGAAAACTCCGAAACGTTTGACTTTCATATCAAAATCTCCTGTCCTTTCAACATGTCTTGAATCAGTGTTATTTCAGATTTGCACTGTGACTGGCAAGGAGAAGGGACTCAATGCTGATCCCAAACATCATTCAAAAACCTCCCAGAAATGAGCTTAAAAAAATTACTTGATCAATTGGGTAATAACAGCCTCTTATAAAAAAAAAAAACCTTGCAGCCCTTAGACATTGTGTAGGAACAACGTTTTTATGCCAAGATCTTGGTATAAAAGGAGTGAGAAGGCAGAAGAAAGAGAAGCTGATGAGTCTTCATTTAGACATTAGGGTAGGGGTTGTCTCACCTAGATTTATGTGGTCAGTTCTGAACTAGTGACTCCAGCACCCAGGAATGGTTGCACAGAGAAATAGGGAGAAATAGGATCCTCCACTAATCCACTGCTCTGCTATAACTTGGCCGTCAGTCTTAGAAAGGAGCTGCCCTCTGGACTTGCACCTCCCTCGCCACTTGCCATGGAAGGAGTCACTGATGATGAACCCTGGGTCAGGGCAATAAAACTGGAGGGAGAAATCCCAATCCAGGGGATGCCAGGAATATTGTTCCAGTCCTAGAGCTCTACCAAGAACACAGAATGAACTAGATTGTCCAAGGCCTCCAGCAGAAGCAGCATATGGATCTCCAAATCCACAGCATTCCCAATATGCTGGAGCCATGGGTGGGACATAGGTTTAATTCCCTACAATTAGTGCAGCACCCACATAATGACAGTACAGTGCTGATGACTCCTGTCTCTTGTTTTCCCATCCGAAACCAAGGAAATACAAAATCTTCATACACCTCTCTCTTGGTAATACTTGAATGTTTCAGTGCTTTTGAGAATTCTCCTCTTCCATTTCACTCCCACACAAACCCAGCCACAGCACTGAGCTGAGAAATTAATTCTGACCAGCTGTTCCTATCTCCCTGACGGGAGAGTGCAGAACAGAACTTGCCACTGAACATCCACCGCCATTGGAGAAGGGATCTTTCTTCTTTTGCCTTTACCTTCTGATATTCCTTCACTATGTGCACCCAGCTGAGCAAACATGCCAGGCATACCAGATGCTACTTCAGAAGCTGAAGAGAGGCTTTAAATGGTGCACAAATGTTGTGCAGGCCACTTGCAAATGTCTGGGGTTCCCACTACAGGAAAGAGGATGCTCTTGTAATTGAAATACTGCTGTTAAAAGAAAGTAATGTGTATTATGATTTAAAACCAGATGCTCTGAATTGCCACACTCACACCTGTCAGCCTCATGGGGATTCTGGAAGCCTCAGGCATCTTTCCCTTTTCTTGTTCACCTGGCAGATACCCACATCATCCTCCCTCTGCAAAGATCTCTCCACCAAATTAGTCTCACCTAAATCCCTCTGTGGTGGAACCACGCTTTCATCGCCTTCTGCTCCAGCCCTACACCTGGAGAAACCTCCCCACAGAAATTAGTATGGCTACTGTCTCACTCCTTTTCACCAACAAATCTTTCACTCTAGTTATGCCTGCCAGTCACTGACATGTGGTGGGCAACCAGCACGTGATGTCTCCCCAGTTTTTACCACTTCACCTTTTATTCCCACTTTGCCTGCTCCTGCCTTTATCCTGCCCATGCCTGCAAAGCACTGGATCGTGTCTAACATGCAGATTGCAGGCTCTGCAGAGTCTGACTCCCCGTGCAGTGACTACCAAAGTATTTATGGCAGCAATAAAAATTGAGGATGCAAAATCCTCTTTCCTCCTATAATGATCTGGTACATCTGCTCCCAGTGATCTGGAAGCCAAATAGAGCAGATATTTATAGGAGCCAGAAAATGAGCAGTTCGACTTTCCAACTTCCAGTGGTGGATTTTGGAGCCAATAGGCAGCACAGAATGTTCTGATCTCCGTCCTTCTGAAGCAATTACTGTTTGGAGAACAGCAGACACCTTCCTGAAATTGCCTTACATTTACAGTAGCAAAAAAGGTTCTGTTTTGTCATGGTCCATCCTGAATTTCTATCTCTGCACAGCCTGTGTGAAATAGATTTTGCCTTGGGTTAACGCAACTCATGGCAAAAGACATGAAACCTTTACGGAGGCAACAAATTCCTCCACACAGAAAAAATGGCAACACCCTTACTGGGCAGGACTTTGGCTGGATTTTATACATTGCTCTCACAGCAGTGAACACCATGTTCAAGTCCTCAAGGCCAGGCTGGATGGGGCTCCGAGCAACCTGCTCCAGTGGAAGGTGTCCCTGCCCATGGGAGGGTTGGAACTGGATGGTCTTTAAGGTCCCTTCCAACCCAAACCATTCTATGAATCTACAAAAGCAACACGAGCGGAGGAAAAATGCTATTCCCCCTCCATTTATTGCAGAAAAAGGATGTGGTTGTGACACCAGTTCTCCAGTTCAGACTCCTTAGGCCTGTGGTGAATCAGTCAATAACTAGAAGGGTCACACACAGTCAAACAGCTGCAGAGCTGCATCTTACATGTGACGTGAATCCTTTGCAACTCCCCGGGCTGTTAGGAGGTGTTTTATTCTTACAGATCTCCACAGAAACACAGTATGTTCGTGGGAAGCACCGTTAATTTCAGTGCTGCTGCTGGCCGGTACAGTCCTGCTAGAGGTGGCAACAACTAGCCAGAGTAACATGCAGGAATTCCCTCTCCTCCTGCTTCAGTACCCAGCCATGGGAAACCTCCTGTTTCCCATTCCCCTGCAATAGCATTATGTACTAAGGAAAATCAACCTGGCCTATAGGCACAGGTCTGGACATAATTCCAGGCTACAGGCCAAATCCTGAGGGATGATGTGGACTAGCAATCCTGCTTTGGTAGCTCACTATACTTCAATATGCTTCACCCTTCCTTCTTGTCTTTAACTACTGTAAGAAGTTTGGAACTGATCCATTCAGGACTGTACATGCTCCCGGGTTTTTGGGTTTGTCCTTGCTGCCCTTCAGGGCTCTGGGACACAATCTTCTACATGCCAATATGGGAAAAACATCCTTAATGATATACTCCTAGCTGGAAGTCAACAAACTGCCCCTCTGAGAGGAAAACACTGATCTCTGCCACAGGAGATAGGATGGAAAACAGAGCAGGAACTGACCTTGGAAAGAAAATCTGTTCCTGAGCATGCAGGTCACATACCTCTGTCTCATTTGTTTGTTAAAAAAATGGATGGTGTGTACAATTTGTCTTCATCTGTCTTAGATCAAGGAAGCCTTTCAAATGACTTTCTGCCATAAGGAGATTTAGACAATTAAAATGTGATATAATGACTCTATAGGCAGCAAGGCTCAAACTAATGATATAAAGAAAGCAGGCAGAAGAAAAAGGGCCTCCTTTTGCAAAAAATATCTGCACAGCTCATGGGTTTCCTTAAGACTAAAGAGATTGTGCATGGAAATTAGGATAATATGCTGAGCCCCAGGTTGATAGTTCCATCCCTGTGCTAAGTAGGTAAAGCAGAAGATTTAAAGACAGATTTAAAGGCTTCCTGCTGCTCCTTGCAAAAGCATATCCCAAGGTGTGCATTTGGGACTCTGATAAGTGCCAGCACAAGTAGTCGCCAGGCTGGTTTGTGCAGTGACAGAACCGCCCTCCACATAATTCATCAGCATGTCCCTCCCATCTGCTTACAAATGCATTCCCTTCAGGATTTCACCTGCCCAGCCCCGTTCTCCAGGAGTAACGTCTTGGCCCAAAAACAGCTGCCACAGGAAAAGATGAAAAGGGCCTAATGTCACATCTGAGTGCTCACAGTTGTATCCTGGGAAGCTGGTGATACAGCCAGAGAGTTCACCAAGCACTGTGGAAAAGGTGCAGCAAGTTTTCCACCCCCATGAATGGCAGTGATTTGTCCTGAAGAGGACAGACCAGCTGTGGCCCTAAATGAATAGAACCACCCACCCCTTGGCACTATCAGGAAATCACTTCTGTGGGGTCCCTTATACCTCAGTTCAATGGATTATCAGAGATATCCTGTAGATCCCAGGCAATCATTCATTCCCTCTGAGCTCCCTGGAAGTCATAGATGCCAGGGTTCAGTTGTGGACTAGGGACTTTTGTCAGTTGTTTTATCAACTGAACATTCTTTTTGCCATGTAGCCATGAGTCTTTATTCGTGTCTCAGGCATCACCGTCTCTTCTTCTGCACTTGAGAACATTTAACAGCTGCACCTGCTACAAAAATGATCTGTTTAAAAAGATGGCATGAGTTGACTTAGCAACAGAGTCATAGAATCTCCTGAGTTGGAAGGGACCCACAAAAATCATCAAAGTCCAACTCCTGGACCCGCACAGCACAGTCACCAGAATCACCCTGTCCCTGAGAGCGTTGTCCAAAGGCTCCTGGAGCTGTGTCAGCCTTGGGGCTGTGACCATTCCCTGGGGAGCCTGTGCAGTGCCCGACACCCTCTGGGGGAAGAACCTTTTCCTGATACCCACCCTAACCCTCCCCTGACACAGCTCCAGCCGTTCCCTGGGGCCCTGTCCCTGCTCACAGAGAGCAGAGATCAGTGCCTGCCCCTCCTCTTCCCCTCGTGAGGAAGCTGCAGAACTGCCACGTGGTCTCCTTCAGGATGCCCTGCAACTGGACTATTGTGCTAAATGAAATAATTTTTTTCACTGTGGATCATGAGAGGGAATGTTTGAGATATGTTTGTACCAAAATGGTTCAACTCTCACATCCCCTGGACAGGACTGGTGAGTGTAACAAGGGAAGCCAAAAGAAAGCAATAAATGAGTGTATGAAAACATGAGGAAGTTCTTCTTTTACTCTACCTGAAAATCTTTAACCGTGTAGATACTTCCTCTCCTGCCTGATAAGCAGAGATGAATATTATTTAATAACAGAATCATAAAATCATAGAACGGCCTGGATTGTAAGGGACCTTAAAGATCATCCAATTCCAACCCCTCTGCCACGGGTAGGGACACCTTCCCTAGACCAGGGCTCTTCCACAGATCCGTAAGAGGATCTAAAGACACTTAAGCCCAAAATGATGCATCTTACAGGAATGCATTCACTTCCAAATATGATGTTCTGACTTGAATGCCTACCTCAACAGAATTCTACCCTCTGCTGCCATCACTTCTTCTGTGGTCTGTGGTCACACAGAGATTTTGATGTAGATTCTGCTTACACATCCCTTCAGTCACCTGTCTTCCAGAATGACCTTAAGCTTTCCTCCACAGCTCTCTATTCCCCAGATAAGTAGCATTTCAGTGGATCTCTTCTGAAGCCTCTCAAATTTCCCTGCTTCTTCACCAAAATGCACTGACCAGTGACAAACCACACTGTCCAACAAAAACACCTAAGGAAAAAAAACCCTTCAGTCACTTCTGACACTTCTCACTTTTTTTTCCTATATAGTACTCCTATCAACAGTGTGAACTCTCTTAAAAATGTAGTAAGACTCTGAAACTGAGGCATGTTTGGAGAGCCCACATCCCCCCAGTCCTTCTTGTGTTTCATGATTCCTTTCCACTTCATGCTATCCAAACACAGGAATCACTACTTTCACATCCTCCAACTCATCTCTCTCTGTTCTTCACCTGCAGTTCTCAGCTACTTCTGAACACAACTTGAGAAGAAAGAAGGCAGTGGGAATGGTGTAGAAGTCTGGCTTTGGGAGGTATAAGTTCACATCATATTTATCTCAGAAATGAAGAGTTTGAAAGCATCACTATTAATTATAGTGAAAAATTGTCATTAAAAAAACCAAACAGAAAACCAAAACCAAATCACCAAACAACCCTGTGGGAATTGCTTAGTCACTGCCTTGCACTTTGTGCAAGATAAATAAATTTGTGCTGAGTAAATAAAACGTGAAATGCTACGAGATCAGCCTGGCTGGATGGTATGCTCCTTTTGCAAGGACTGGAAGGAGGATGCTGCTGGACCACTATCACCTGGGAATTTGGCAGGGGGGTGATACCAACCAGGCCTTGAGAGGGACTGGCAGGGTCCTGTGCACACACAGACCTGGCTGAAGAAGTGGTGGAAAGGCTGGAGGTGGGGCAGGTTTGCTGTGGCACAGTTGTGACCTGCCGGACTCACAGCTTTCCACCTCTTCTGGCCGCTGCAAAGGCACCTTCATTGAGCAAGATTAGTGCTACATACCAGGTGCTTTTCTCTTTTTTGTTAATCTAGCCTGCTTTCTCTTTGTGTTTTTCAGATTGACAGAGAATTGTCACTGGCGTCCCTGACCTCTGCAGAATTTCCATCTCCCTCAAGTGAGCAAACTAGCAGGCCAAATCTGTAAACAGAAAGCATTATGCAATTTATTGGGACTGGAAGGGAGTACCATCAGGAACTGTCACAGTTAGGATGTGTCCTCATGTAGATTTTTTAATTTCTACCACTAGAGGCCTGTAATGTGCTGCACATTTGGAAAAATCCACTTTATCTGTCAGTGGCACAAGAGTACCACGAGTACAAATCTGCACCATGATTGTAACGAAGTTTCTACTTATTTAATTTCAATTTCTGAAGACAACTTTCTGCCAATGGTAGAACAAGTTCAAATAAGCAGCTATTTAGTGGTTTAATAAGAGAAAACACTTAATCATCAAATCATAAAATATTCATGCACATGAGAAACTTTCCTCAGCCCTCTTTAAAACTCGTGAACTGATCTCTTGTGTAATATTGCTTAGCTTGGGATCTAGCGAACAGAAACCCAGCCACCTAGTTTCAAGTTAGGAATAAATAGAAATTTAGGAATAAATATTCACATCTAGTGTGTTCATGCACTTGATTTGATGATATAACACATCTGACATCTTCCCTGGTGTTGGTAGTCTGGAAAAAGTACCTCACTTATGCGTGAAGGTTATGCTTAATGCTCTGAGAGAAATATTTTTTTATTGTAAAGTACTCATAAGAGATGGGTATTTCCAAAATAATAGTGCTGTTTATCATATTGGGGGGTTGGTTTGGTTTTCTCTCACGTTGCTTTGGCCATCTGATCACTCTGCTTTGCTCTGATAGGCACATTTTCTGCATGGATAGATAAAACCTTCCTGTGGATTTCAGAGTAACAACTGAGATCTGTCTGTAACTGAATCTCTGTGGGTAAAAATAAGCTGAGCACTCAGACTGGTGTTTTTCTGCTCCTGACATCCCCCAGGCTGACAGTCCAGGTCCAATAGTTACTCTCTTACAAGCTGGCCACAGGTACCTGGGCAGAGCCACTGGCATTTCACAGCATTCATTACAGAGCTGCTGCCTCACCCTGACGAACACATTTCCCCACAAGTCACTGCACACCTCTCACTGGAGGTGTTTGCAGAGGGAGGCAAGAGATGGCAGCACAAATTGCTTCCTGGGATAAGATTCATCTCACCTAAGTTTGCCCACCTGAAAGTTAGATGTCTTCAGCAAACCCACAGACGCTGGAGACAAACCAGTGCTGTTGGGAGGTGAGTCACCGTGCCTGTCAGATCCACCATGAATCACCAGTTAGCAGTGCCTTGGTTTTGTACTGACAAAGTAAAGAGCCTAGACAATTAACTGAGACTTTAAGCCAAAGTGTCATAGCCCAACTCAGGAGAAATATCCCTTCCGCTGTCCCCAGGCCTGTATACTGACGGCAGTCCTGGAAATAAGCGGGTCTGAAGCTCTCTGCTGAGGGCTCTGTGAGGTAATGTCTCTGTGTGGGACATGAACCAGGTAGAGTGTAGTGTAAAGAAACGGAGACACTTTGATTTGCTGGTGCTTCCTCCCCCCGTGCTGGGGGTGTTAAGTGACTACACAAAACATGAGGGACTCAGACTTGCCCACAGCCCCGTGGCCAGTGCTCGGACAGCCACTGCTGGCACAGCGAACAGGCAGGGCTGTCACATCCCCGCAGTAGGGGCTGTGCTCTCCTGCTCTGCCCTTCCCACACCACGGCGCTGCCACCGACCCTCTCGGAGCAGAGAACCAGGGGTCACTGCAGAGCCCGAGCGCAGAAAGGCAGTGAAAATGCAAAAGGAGGAGGCGTTTTGGAGGTGGAAGTGCTTCCCTTGCCACCCAAGCCAAAGCCTGAAGGTGACTCATCCTCCTCTGCGCTCATTCTCGCACAGCTCCTTTGTGTGCTGTTCTTCCCTTCCTTCCCCTCTCTCTCCCTCCCTGTAGAGGTGATCCCAAAAGTCCTCCTTTCCCCAGAAAGTGATTTTTTTTTTTTTTTTTTTGCTTGGTCATTGGTGTATCAAGCCCTGATTTTATGCATTGCTCCAGGCATGCACAAGTCTTTAGGAATTACTGCAGAACAGGGCAGCAAATCTGACACACTTGGTGGAACAAGCATTCCAAGTCAGGGGCTCAGCAGATACAAACTGATGTGGCTCCAGAGAAAACATGACCCTCAGTACTCCCTTTGTCACTTGGGACAGTAAATGCAAAATGCCCCTGTGAAGCCTTTGAGAGCAGACTGGTTTAAACCGGGCAAGAGCTCTGCTGATTTTAAAACTGTGCTGCTTCTAATTCACACCAGCATGGGAATGTTCGATAAGAGCCTTATTGTGCGCTTCAGCGCCCAGCAAAACCCATCTTCCCACACACAGAAAGGAGGTGTCTGCTAAAATTAAACGTCATCCTCGTTAGCATTGTAACACACTGAATTTTCATACTGAAATATGGCATGTGGAAGAGCTGATAAACAAATCCTCAGGCACTGAGGCTTCAAACAGGAGAAGGCAGTAAAGCAGAATTATACTGCCTTTCCCCAGCTGTAGATTTGGTGCTGTAACCCTAGGGAACAGAGACCATCTGAGCCTTGGTGTCCCTGGCACACTCATCCTAACCAAGCAGAAGAGTCAGAGGACTCAGTGACCCTGGGAAGCTAATCAGCTTCTACCTCCAGGAAATTCCCGCTGTAGGAAGCCAGCATTCCCTTTCTGGGGTGGTGAAAGAATGCATGCACTCCTGGAGTCATCAGGGAAGGCTTCCTTCCTCTCTTTCACAAGACCACATCAGTAACCTGATGCAAACATCGCAAAAAAGGGCTTGGGAAGTACAGACGCATCCATCTCATCCTAAAACAAGTCCTTCAGCCTAGCTGAGGCTGCCCTTTAGGCAAATAGCTTAGCTTTGCACACACGAGACAGGCTCCCTCAGCTGCTCTAAGCAGGTGTGGTTGGTCTGACGTCAGGGGACACCAGCTGAGGCTCAGGTCAGACCTTTCTCCAGGGCCCATATGTTTCACAGGACACTGGTGCCATACTGTTGCATTTGAAGCAATCACTCAACTCCTGTAATTAATAAAAAGCAAAAATGAACGCCTTCTGGCCATGCAGGCAGAACACCTCAGCGTGACACCATTGCAAAATTGTTCTCTTCCCTAAAAAAACCATGGGGAGCCATCAGATTAAAAGGAGGTGGTAAGAATCCAACAATCAGGGCCAGGGGTGAGATCCACCATCCCAAAATTCCTTTTCAGCACCAATATTGCAGTAAGCTTGCTTTAGCCCTTCTGGAAAGTCCTTGCCTTCTCATACAAGATGGATATTCACACCAATATCCTCTAGACAAGCTCAAACCACCACTGAAAGGTATAGAGTATCACTTTTGCTGAGTCTGTTACACCTTCTTTGGGAGAGAAGGTGTTCCTCCTGTCTCACTGGAGACTGCAAGCCCAAGCATTTGTGCTCCGGAGACTTCCTCTCATTCCTCAGTCTCTGTACAACACACCAGGTATTTGATGTCGATTTTCCGAGTGGCTTCTAAACATCATCTTAACACAGATGATGAAAATAGCTGCACTCACAGAATCCCAGAATCCC
>WBMZ01016593.1:0-19286 GCA_013400975.1 Atrichornis clamosus | reverse complement strand
CGCCATGGGGGGAGCGGCGGGGAACGGCGCCCGCAGCGCTCTCGGCACCCGCCCGGCTCCCGCACCCGCAGCCGCCGCGGGGGCCCGAGCCCGGCCCGGGAGGCGTCACGGCACCGAGCTCCCCGCCGGGGCCCGGCATCCCCCGCAGCCCGCGATGCTCCTGCGTCCAGAACCTTCCTCCTTCTCCTCCTCCTCCTCCCGCTTCCCCCGCAGCCCGGTGCCAGGGGCGCGCAGCCCCGGTTACCTGCGCGGTGCCGCCGCCGGTGCCGCCGCCGCCGCCGGTGAGAGCGGGCTGGAGGCGGCCGCAGCCGCCCGCTCCTGCTGCGCGCCGCCGAGTTGCCGGGCTGGCTGGGCAGGTCCCGGCGGCAGAGCCCGGCTTAACCCCTTCGGGGCCGCCCGGGCACCGGCAGAGGCGCTCAGCACCCCCCGGTGCGGTACGGCGCAGCGCGGTGCGGTACCGGCCGCGGGGGATGCGGCGCCGAGCCCCTGCCCCGCCGCATGCGGGAGGCGGGGATGCTGTAAATGCTCAGTCACTGCCCCTCTCTGGCAGCCAGCCAGGCGCTGCTCGCTGCTGCCTGCGCGCCTGTATTCCTTTTCTTTTTTTTTTCCTTCCTCCACCCCATTATTTTTAGACAGAAATCCACGTCCCCGGGCGCGGAAGAGGCTCCGAGGGATGTCGACCCTCCCCACCACGCAGCTCTCTCTCTGCTACCCAAGGCCACGCTCGCAATTTGGGTTCTTTAAATTGTCATTCTTTTTTTTTTTTTTTTTTGCTAGGATCTAAATTTGGAGTGGATTCTTCCCCTGCTCTGAACAGCTCCCGGAGCCTGGCTGGGGGGAGAGAGGGAGGCATCAGATGACATGACAAAATAAGTCATGTCTCTCGATCATTTCAATGCCACCCCCTCTCTCCCGGCCTCTGCCTTCCATTTTAATCACTGACAGCCCTTCAAGTATTATGGATATATATAATCTTTTTAATATCACTGACATTTTCCACGATGGAAAGCATCTCGGGGGTGCTGAGACGTTCTGGGGTGGGGGGGATCATGCCTTCCTGCCGATGCCCCTGCCACACAAAGCACAGAGCTGAGATCCATCTTGCCCGAGGGTCTTGCCTTGGGTCATAGTGGGGGCCATGAGCCCCCAAGGGCTTTGCAGATCTCAGCAGCCTGACATTCCCAACAGGCTCTGGCCGTGCAGGCTGAATAAGCATCTAGTCCCCACTCCCAGCTGCAGTCTGGGAAAAGAGCACATCCAGCATCCAAACCATCCCCAAGTCAGCCCAGAGTACATCCCAGCTTGGGAAGGGGCAGGCATTCTTCATGGCAGCCCGAGATCCAGGCCTTCCTCTTCCTCCATTCCCAATTCTCCTGCCTCACTGTGTCAGATGGTGAGGCAGACAGCTTGCCTTTCTTCAGGCAGTGATTTTTTATAAGCAATGTGAACCTTTCCATGAGGAAAACACCCTAGGAGGTGTTTTCGGAGCTGTACAAATGTGGGTTTTCTTTGCTGGGTGACCCAAAATCCCGCCGTGGGTATGGGACCCAGCAAGGCACTGCCTGCCCTCAGCACAGCCTGGCTGCTCATCCAGACCCCCTCTGCCATTGAGAAACCTCTGGAAATGCGCTGTCACCTTCTGCTTGCAGCATTTTGCTGCAATTCCCCCTCTTCCCATCCTCTCTCGTGGTGATGGTGTCCTCAGGCCCCCACTCGTGTGATGGGTTTGGTATGCAACTCCCAAGGCCACGAAGGTCACTCACCTTGGTTATTTAGCAAACACAACACAAATTATTAACACCAATACAAATAAAGCCCACGTTTGGGAGAGGAGAAGGAATAATCTCCTTGCCTGGCTGCAAGGACTCGGCCTTATAGGGTCCTTCAGAGTGCAGGGTGACAGCCCTGAGGGTCTCTGTGCTAGTGACAGAGCCCACACCTCACCCAGGGTCTGTAAATGAGGTCCGTATTTCTAAAGTTGTTCTGTGGGAGCCAGCTCTAATTCCACTGCAGTTCCCGTCGTGTAAATTCCACAAATCAATGCAAAAGGGAAAAAAAAAAAAGGCAGCTGGCTCAAAAAAAGCTGCAGCAGCCAGACAGCAGAGTATCACAGTTGTTGGCCCAGCACACCCCTTCCTGCATGCTGCTTGTACCTTGTCCCCTGAGGACATTCTCGTCCAAGGCTGGAAGAGGCACTGGCAATATTTATGACAAAAAATCATGATGAAAAATTAGACTATTCACAGATTTGTTCTCCTTTGCAGAACTCCTATGCCACCCACCCGCCCTGTGCCACCTCCTTTGGCAGGGAAGATGCCAGCACAGGACATTCTTCCATTGTACGTGACTGATGTAAAACTCCCATCTACCTGGGGCTGTATGAAGAGATTTTCCTGTGGGTAGAGGAATACATGAAGCCTGGTTTCAGGCTTCAGGTTTACATGGGCTGGACTGGAGATATGGAAGCATTGACACACGGATGGGCTTTGTCATTCTTTAAGAGAAAGGATTCCTGCCTCTGAGACAATCACGTTGCCTCTAGAACGTGCAGCTCCCTCTCTCCTAGAAACAGATGGCTTGAGCAGTTTGAGTTGGGCAGATTCACAAGCTGATAATCATCTCCAGGGAAGCAGGAGCTATTGTCAGAGCCTGTAAGCCACACCCCAACTTCAGGCCTTTTTCCTCCTAATTCTCAAAATGTTGCTGAAATTCTCACTCCGGGAATGCTGAGCAGAGACATTCCCTTTGTGGGTCTGTGCCCGCTAAGCCAGAGGAGGCTCCTGCTGCCACAGAAGCCAAAATGCTTCTCCACACCCCACTAAGAGAAAACAGCTCAAAACATGAGGGCCAGTGAGAAAAATAAGCTGTGCTGTGCCGTGGCACTGCCAGGAGCTGAGGGGAAGAATACATCCTTTCCCCAGGGACAGCACAGGAGTTAAAACGAGAAAGCAAAAGACACCAATTCAGCAGAAGGAGCAGTTATTTTATGCTACGTGCAGCCCCAAGCCGTTTGTCAGCCCAGGGACAGGGGCACGTGCCTGAGGGACACACCTGGAGCCACCACGCAGAACTCGTGACAGCGACGCTCAGCACGGATATGCATCTGCTGCCTAAGAGCTCCAGTGGTATCACCATCCCCAGGGAATGATCTACACTGATGTCACTGCTTTACAGGGCCAAAGCCTTTCTGGGGAATGCTGTCCAGCTGCTTTAGCAGGAAGGTGGCACTTTACCCACATCAGCCAGGTCTCTCGATGCCAGGTCAAGACAGACCCCGCACCCAGCTCGCTCTGCCTTGGGACCCTGCCCCAAGTGAAGCCCAGCGTGCCACACTCAGGCCTGGGATGCCTCCACAGGAAGCTCCATTCCAGCTGTGATGCACACAGATGGGCAATGGTGATGAGCCCAGACACACAGGCACACGGACAGGCAGGAGGGCTGGCTCTAACACGAGGCCTTACCATGCTCACATTTATAGCACAAATTCCACTCATTTCATTCAAGAGGGATTAGTCTTGGAAGGAAGCAAGTAACACCTGGCTGAGAATGGGGCATGGGTGTCCTGAGCTGAATGGAAAGAGATGGCAAGATCAGCATGGGAAGGAAATTTGTGGGTGCAAGCCCAGGCAGGGTGGCACATCCCTTGGGACAGTGCTTTAACGGGGATCGAGAATGCCTCAGAGAAGCCTGCTGTCAGCAAGTCCCGAGTGGACAAGCAGCCAATAGTATGATCAAATCCAGGATGGATTTGCCTACTGTCCTGGTACCAGTTCTCATGAGTACAAGGAGCAGCCTGCTCACTCACCTGCCAGCCAAGCACGAGCACACAAAGAACATACCTCATGTTGACTGGCACTTTTAAATTCTCCTTTAGCAGAAATGCTGGTATTTTCCAGTCTTAACGTTTTCTGAGGTGGGTGATATTTCTTGTCTTATCTCTTCTTGGCAAGCATCATCTGTAGCAGTAACAGATGATCTAGCAATAGTCTCACATCACAGTGTGTCAGAGAAGAGGCAGCCCAGTATTTGTAATCACTGAATCACTTCAGCAAGAAGAATCTCCACTCCATCTGTGTAAATATGGTTATTTATTTATTTTTTAAAAGCAAGTCTAATTCTACATACAAAGGGCTTCACTCTCCCACTTCAGAGCATGTTACTGCTTTAGATCCTCAAACAGAGACACCATTTCACTCACCATTGAACCCAGCAGCCTGTAAACCTGCAGCAGAAATTCAGAGAAGACAGGTGCAGTGAAAACACATGAAGAAATCCTGAGGCTGAGACTGACAGAGATGGTTTCTCACGCTGGGGTACATTATCATATGGGCACACACACAACCACCCAGAAGTGGCAGCCTCCTGCTAACACAGCTCTAGTAATAACTTCCCTGGCTATGAAGTGTGTTTAACATTATCTGAGGTACAATTAATTCAGCTGATCCCTCAAGAGTCTGCAAGCAATGCTAAAGACATCCCAGATAGAAGTCCCGCATGTGGCTATGTGATGGCTGGATTTCTGTTAACAGATTCCAGGCTGAAATAAATTAATTTGGATTTCACACTTACCTTGCTGCAGCACGAGGGAAATATGTCTGCCAGTTTTCTGAGTTTAACAAAATGCTTACCTCTCCCCCTGAGCCTTAGGGTAGCTTACAAGCAAAGACCAAAACCAAGAATATACAAGCTTTGGTCAGACTCACTTCAATGTAGAGCTTTTCCTGGTATGTTCCAAATGAAATAGAGTGCACCTGCTCCTGAGGTTCTGCTCCATTTGTAGTTCCAGCTGCCTCTTTCACCTCCTGATTCTCATCTCTTCCTTTGACAGACTCTGCTCCCTCTTTCAGCTCCTGTACTGAAGTGCAAGATGCTCGCTTCTCATCCTTTTCTTTCACCTTTCTGCTGCTCAAATGTTCCTGATCAGGGACAGACCAGGGAAAAAAGGGACATAGGCCAGGACACCACTCAGACTGCTGCAAGATGCACCTCCCAGCAGCAGCACCTCTTTCACTGGGCTGGAAATCAGCTCAAACCCAGGATACACAACCTCATAATGGATCAGTGTCCCCAGCACTCAGGGTTCACCAGGCATCCCAACACCTACCACTTTCTCTGATGTCCTTCTACTCTTTTTGCCTTCTTTATCCTTTTTCTCTTCTTTCTTAGCAGCTATTTTGTCTTCCTTTCCTGCTTTTTTAACTCCTCCTTGCTTTACTTCCTCTACAAAAGAAAGAATTTCAATTAACCAAAAGCATCCACACATCCAGAAAGTCCAGCCCACTGCACTAACACAGTGGGAGTGTGTTACTTTTGCAATGTATTTTCCTCTTTTTGTCAATCTGAGCTGCACTGCACTGAAAAACAATACCTTGAAGAGTACTTTATTTAAATAAGGAATGAAGAAGTCTCATTGTTTGCTGGGTCAGTCTGTGTGAAAACCATGGCTACACCTAGCTGAATTAAAAGGCTTTTTTAGTGTGGTGTTTTTTAACTGATGCCAAACCACAAATCACACTTAGTGTTGTGACTGTCACACAATCTGCCAGGTCTTTCCTGATGCATTTTCCTCAGGGCAACCTGCTGGAATTGACATTTCAGTTGAAATTCATCACACTTTCTGGATTTCCAACAGCCCACAGAAAGCAGTTGCTGTGCTAAACCCACCATTTACCTGTTTCCTCTGGAAGAGCTTCTACATAGGTGTCCTTCTTAACCAAACCAAAGAGGGATCTCAGCCTCAGAGCATGACTCACTAGGTCATCAACTGCTCCACGCCACAGCTGGAGGCTGAGAAAAGGATCAGGATCAGAAGGGAGACAGTGCAGAAATTGCCACCTTGTTTTACCCTGTGCCCAGAAGTGAAGGCAACCTTATATCTGAGAGCTGCCCCATGCAATTAAACCAAAAAAACTGCACCCACTGTCTAAATGTCTGTGCAGCGTGATGCTAAATTGCTTTCCTCATGTTAGATTCCTCCTAGGTCTCAATGGTTTGCAAATCAACAGGCTCACAGGGACCCATAAATGCTACTGTGAAACTAGGTCTGCTCTTCAACATGACACACGTTGGTAAATCAGCATCAACCTGCTCTGTGTTTACCAAGAGGAACCTGCATCCTTCTAATTTAGAAGCAACTAGAAGCTGTTTATATGTTTACAGTCTGAAAGCCTGAGCAAAGAACAGAGACTGTATGAGGGAGGAGACAGTTATCTGAGTAAAAGGGTACAGAAAATACCCAAAGGTTTCATAAATACAGACTAGAATAGTCTTGCCAGAAATAATCTTGTACACTCTCCAAAATTACATGCATTTAATATTCTAAACTTATCTCCAGAAAAAAAAAAAAGGCATTTGGGTCCTAGACAGCTGCTACAATTAAGCTATAAAAAAAACAGAGTGTAAAGATGACTTCTAGGCCTCGTGTAATTTTCTGCACTCTGAATCACAACACTTGCAACAGAGCTTGCTGAGGCTGTTTGATCACACAATGCTTTCCCAAGCCTTTCCTTGCAAAGGTAACCCACCAGAGTGGATACAGAAGGTCTGACTGAGTTGGCCTCTGTTCAACACACAGCTCCAGAGCTGCCTTATTGAGCTGGCTCAGTGCTTCTTCCTGCTGCTCCTCCCTGGGGATTGATATTATAACCTGTGAGAGAAAATACACAAGCACTTCTCAGTCTTCATTCCCAGTCCCTGAGCTCCATGGAGCACCCCACAGCTCTCTTCCCAGGCACCAGCCTGCAATCAGGCTGCACTGGGCACTTACACACCCAGATGTGGCTTCCTACACAGCTGGGATTTGGCCAAGATCTGGGGAACAATCCCAGATTCCCCCATCAGACTGATATTAAGCCCCTTTGCAACTTCACAGCTGTGCTGGAGAACAGGGATTCTAGTGAGCTAGAAGGCTCCCCAGTAAAGCCTAATAACAAAACCAGCAGAGAGACTTCCAAGAGAGCACTACAGAAGAACCGCTGACAGAATCCAAACCACTCTTGCTTTAATCTAGGGAGGTCTGTACTTTACCCACAGCCTGTCATGAGTGCCCCCTTAGTTCTCTGATGAATAGGAAGGACTCTCCACGGAGAGGAGCCCCTGGGGGAGCCACGGGAGGCTGTAAGCCCAGCCTGCCCCCCCGCATTCAGTCCTGGGATGACAGAAAGCTAACGGGGGAAAAGCTCAAAATATCTATTATATTGTCTGGTTCTCTTTTCTTCTTCACACAACAGCCCACAAAGTCTCTCTTGGGAATCTCTTTACAAGAGCACTGAGGGTGTGGTCAGCAGAGCCAACACATATCGTAAATCTCTCAAAACTCCCAGCACACTGGCAGCAGCCGTTTGGGTGGGCTGACACTGAGTCAGGCTGGGCTGTTTGTAGGGGAACTAACACACCATCAGCTTGTCACAGCACCAGTGGGAACAGAGGGGACCACCTGTTTCAAGTCCTCGAGGGAAAGGTTCCATTCTGAGGGGCCTGCTTCTTCCTCCTCAACACCTGTGTCTTCCCTTGGAGCCTCCTCCAGTGTGGTCTTCCCATTTAGGAGCTCCGTGGTGCTGCTGGGAGCGGAGGGAGGGCCCAAGGTGGTCTCCTGGTACTCTGTGTCCTCTGCAGTGCTCCTCTGGTCTGAGGGCACTTTCACCTCCAAGACTGAGGGTACAGTCATGTGCTGTCTCCAGAGTTTATGCAGCTGCTTTACGACTTGATGCTGATAATGCAACTGTGATAACGTGGAAAAGGTAAACAGTGACATGAGCTGTACCTTCCCTTTTCAAACCCAACTGTTAAAGCCTCCATGGCAGGCTCTGCCAGCCCCAGAATCCCAGCAATGCACCAGCCCCACGGGTTTGCCCTCCCCACTATTTCAGTTGTGGAGCCCACCCAAAAGCAAACCCCACCTTGGGATTTTTCCTGTGGAACAGCTCTTCCTCTGTGACATAGGCATCCACAGGAGACGGGGTGCGCTCGGGGGTCCGAACTTGGTCAAGAAGTTCATTCAGACTGTTTTTTACTATAGCAGCACCTTCTCGGGCAGCCAGCTCACTCTGAGGCACCACAAGAACAACATGTGTGAGGCCCCGTTCCATACACAAACACACAAATTCAGTCCCACTGGTAACCACACTATTCATTATACAGGGTTCCAAGGACAAGAATAACTGCAAACCCTGCTGAGCACAGCAATACTTCCAACAGCTTTTCAAATAAACCCTACAAATCCTCCCCCAAACTACACTTTTCAAAGCATAGTGTAATTTTCAATTTATACCTTAACTGCTATCATAGTGTACAACACTCCATCCCCTCCCCACTAAGTAACTAACTAATGAAATTAATTACCAACAGAAATTTCATTCTTTACAGGACCAGAGTGAACACTTTAGGAGACACAATCATGTCTTTAGTAACGTTACAATAGATTGCAGAGTTCTTCCATGTTATTTAGCAAACCTGCTCAAGTATGTACAGACATTCTGTAAATCTCACTCTCAGCAGTAATTGCACAGCAATAAAAATACCAAGTCGTCCACTCCCACCCTTATCCTCTATTTGCATATAAAGTTCAAAGCTCACAGTTACCCAGTTACATGCTTGGTTACCTCCAGTTTCTCTCTGAAGTCAGCCAATTTATCCTCATACACAGCAACTCCCCAAAGGGTCACCTGAAGCACAGCTCCTCCTAATAACAGAGGATGTGTCTTAAATTCCCAGGGCTCACTGAAAATGCCTGCTCTCTCTGACTTGAAAATAAAGGAAAACCTTCTACTTTCTCCAGGCAAAATTACACCTGAAATAAGAGAGAAAACATATCAGTCTGCAAGAAGGCATCAGGTTACCCTGACCCTTTTCCAACTCCACCCCAAGTGTCCTTATCTCTGTAGGAGACTCCTTCCCCATAGTTTAGCTGGTGAGCACACTGCATCCAGCTATTTTTCTCCTTCCAGATTTACTCCCATTCCCCACGTTACTGAACTGGTGTTATTTCCACTACACTCTCCTTCCACAGCAAGCTCAGTTCTCTGTCCAGCTGATTATGCTGTTTGCCATCAGAAAATTACTCACTTCTCAATATTCCACCCATTTACACTCAGAGTAGGAGCAACCTCCTTTCCTTTAAATTCCAGGAGAGGGATCTGCCTTGCACAGCTCTTTTGGGGTGAGTCAGCTCTGACACCCAGGGTGGCTTCCTCAGGAGAATCACCCTGCAGTGCTCCGCCATTAGTCAGACTCCACATCCCAGGAAACTCCCAAATACCTGCTCCCTGCTCCAGGGACAAAGGTCTTGGAGACCAGCAGGCCTCATACCTTGTCTGGTATCAAAGTAAAAACATGGCATCCTCCTCCCCTTGGTTCCCCTGGAGGGGATCCCCTGGGGACGCCTCATCCAGTGGTACCAGACGGCAGTTCTGCCATCATTGTCCACGGTCAGGAAGCTTTCAGCCTTCTCACCAGCCACAGCCTCAAAGGTGAGCCGGGCAGCAATGCCAATTTCATCCTACAAGGAAGAGGAAAAAGATAACAATTTCTGTTCTATCTGGCAAGATTTACCCTGCGTGAAGTCATAGCTCAAATAAGGGGTTGAGCCCTAGTAGGAGAACTTGTAAGGCAGGTCCAAAGAAGTGGCCATTACACAAAGGGAGCCTGGGAATCTGAACCTCACACCACAACCAGAGCCCTTCTGTTCCTAGATCTCCCTGGAGCAAACACAGGGATGGCTCTACTATGTTCAGAATAAATCCCCCATTCTGTGGCCTGGGAGTGACACTCATTGTACAGCTGTGTCTTGGGAACTCAAATAGGCTTAACTTGACTAAACAATTAAAATCTCACAATTACCCTGCAAGAAGCGATGCCCTTGATCCAACGAGCAGGCTGGCCACAGAAAACTAAAGATGGAACCTTTTCAGCCTCTGGAACTGCAGTGGAGGAGTCACTTAAGGGGTCCCTGCTAAAGAAAACAAGAGCCAGCATTTTCATGGAGTGAAATTCAACTTCCAGAGAGGGGAGAACCAAGGATGATTTACAAGACCCTGTAAGAAGTAATCCAAATGAATGCTTTTCCACACAGTAATCTCTTTAGGGACAGAGCCCTGCAGATGTGGTCAACCCCAGCTAGCTACATGTCACTGTCAAGGAGAATTGGACAGCCAGAATAATAAAGAGTGAGACCTGCCTGAGGCACATGACTGAAAATGGACAAGAGGCCCTCAAGTTGTGCCTGTTACAGATGGACAGGACAGGGAAAACCAGCAAATTAATGATGGAAGCCTAGAAAAAGACAACCAAATGGCAGTAATTGAGGGAAGAGTCCCACCCTGCCTAATGTAAGCTCTGGAGCCACACAGAAGGAAGACTGGAAGAAGGGCCTCAACAAAATTTTTCTCTGGTTCTTGCCCCTTAGACACAAAGCCCCAAGGCACAAAGATTCCTAAATCTGGTGATTATGATATAAGAATATGCATTTTATTGTGCCCCAGTGGAGACTCCTCTCCCTTCTGGGTAAGAACACCTAAGGATACCCTCATAGACTGGTGGTGCATACCCAACATCCTTTATTTCTGCCACAAAGCAAAACTTACAGACTCTCAGTGTCCTCAGAAATGGTGGTATGTTGAAGAGCCTCTGCTGAGACAGATGTGAAGGGCTGCCCTTTCCCAATTACCTCCAGTCCTTCCAGATCCTGGACATACACAAAAATGACCAACTCATAACTGCTCTTTTATATAGAATGGACATTAAAATACCAGACAAAAGCACCAACTCAGTCAAGTAAAGTGGAGATATCTTGCTCCTAAATGTTTATTTTAGAGGTATCCAAAGAATGCTCAGGACACAGGAAGGAACCAATTCTGAGATTCCCAAGAATCCTAGATGACTGCATTCCCCACTCCAAATGATGCATGGAGAAAGTCTCCTTCACACATGTTTCTCATCCCCAGAGAGGTTTCAAAGAGAAAAAAGTGACGTTTGCTCTGTTTTTAGGAGGGGCCACTTGCCTTCAGGAGATTATTTCAGATGTGTGTCTTCCACATGGGTAAAGGTCTCTTCCCTCTGCCCCAGGGCACTAAATCAAAGTCCTACACCAGTATTTGGCAGGTTTTTCATTGCCTAGGTCCTGTCAGCTGCATGCTGCTGGTTTGGGGTCGTATTCTGAGGCTCCGAGACCTCTCCATTCAACACTTCAGGAGGCCAGACAACTCTTTCAGAGCCCTCTGGAAATGCGGGAACTTCCAAGAAAGTACTGTGGGACCAAGTTTTGGTTTCCTAATGCTTTTTCAGATCCAGCTCTTGGCAATTTTATGTTACTCTACAGCACCTGACAAGAGACAAGAGGCACAAAGAACGTCCTTGCACCTCTGGTCTTACCGGCTTGTAAAAACCCAGCTCCTCTAGGATAGATTTTAGCTCCTGCCGTCGGTGTTTCAGGAAAAGACTCTTATCCCAGGTTAGACGGCAAGGAATCTTCTTTGGAGGCTTCAGAGCTGTGGAAATACCCATACAAGAGCTCACTCTCGACACATATGTCAACTAAGTTTCACTCTTTGCCAAACTTTGGCCTCATGGTGTTTTAAAGAGGAGGCTCAACAGGGAAGGAGCTGCTCCCTCCACACTGGTGCCCCATTTCTGTGGAATCACCTGCAGTGTTCCCTTACCTGTTTCCCTCTGGACACTGTGGGGTTTCCCCACATGAGTGATTGGCTCTGGGTGCCCACGTTCTGTCCGGGTCAGGGTCAGCATCAGCCCGGTGAGTTCGTCCCCAATTCGGTCAGGAAGGCTCCAGAACTCGCTTCCTACTCGGTATCCCTAGGGTGGTAAAGCAGGCTCCCACTGATACAGAGTCGTGCAGCTACCTGCTGTTTTCACAGGCACTAGAAGCTAAAAAGAAAAGGTCTAACTCTGCCTAAGTGAACACGTTAAAAGTCTATGAATTACCCTTTTCTGCAGAGCAAGCCAAAATTTCTATCAGGCCGCTGTCAAAGACAAAAGAACTTTCTTCTACCTTGTGCTACGTGAAGGTTGAATGATATTAAAATAAAGCCTCACACCAATGCAGATTTTTTAATAGTGCTGTAAATGTAAAAAAAGAATTTTAACACGATATTCCCATAATCCTCCTGCCTTTCCCATGCCCTTTTCTCTATGGCAACCACTAAAATCCAAGCCTGAAACTATCAGATCTTTTTGCCCCTGGAACAGCAACTGTGACACATTCCCATGCCACTTCCCAGGGTACTACAGTCTTTGGTGAGAATCAAGAAATGCCACTTGCTCATCACCACTTTCCCCTGACTAGTACGGATTGCACAGTTCAGGTTTTGATTTTTCATGTCCCTGAAAGCTCTGCTCACACACCAGGCTGAGAGACTCAGAGTGGCTTTGATAAACATCTCCTGACAGCTCTTCAGAGAGTTACGCAGAACAGTGTCTGTGCTGTTTCACAAGAGCAGCACAATCAGGACACACAGGAAGTGGGGCTCTCACCTTTCCAGGAAATAGGGCAGGGAGACTCCGGTCAATGAGGTCACGTTCTTCCTGGATTTGCCTGTAATTCTCCGACATGTTCATCAGCAGTTCATTCTCTGGCTTCTGAAGAATTTCTATAAATAAGAAACATCACATCATTAGTGCTGCACTTCTGGGCACGCCCTTTGCCACTGTTACTGTTCACCTGTAACCCACTTACACTGTCCCCTGCCAAAGCCACTGTCCTTCCCCCAGCCAGAGCCAGCAGCTCACCCTCCCACCACATCCAGAGCCACCAGCACGAGCAGTGTGGGAGCTCTGAGAATATGGAATTAGACTGCAATGGCAACAGGATTAACCCTGGTGGGCAATGACCACTGCAGTTTGGTGTGGGGACATCAAACTCCCCCACCTGCACACAGAATTTCACAGACTGAGGCCTCCTTAGCTTTTCTCACCTCCTAGGTGTTTCTCCTGCTTTTTCCTCATTGCCATATGATGGCTCCAGTTCCGTAAAGCTTTGCTCACTGCTAGCTGGGCCTGATGTGCCTTTTCTTTCTTCTCTCCTCCATGTTTTTCTTTTAAAGCTGCTGCAGGAACATGTGGATGAGGAACCCCAATAGCATCTGCTATCTGATGAGAACGGAAACATCAAATGAACCTTTCCATGCACAACAAAACAGGAATGGGAGAGGGGAGGAGAAAAGAATTCTTCAGATTAACAGCCCTTTTACATGAGCACTCTGAGAGGAAGGAAACCAGGGCAGTAGAGACACACTGAGAGACAACAGGAAGATTTATTTGAGCAATGAGACTCCAGCAATGGCATTGCTGCAACACCAGCTCCTCCCTGACACCATCAGCAGAGCACAGAGGGAACAGGAAGCCTGTGTAATTGTTCCCTCCATGACCTGGTCCTGCACACAGGACTCCAAAACCTGCTGGTGCGGTTTCTCCGAAGGCAAACCCTCCCCCAGAGTGTGACGAGGCTGGGAAAACCACACCTCGGGCCTGACCTGTTCCTGATAGGTGCTGGAAAGCATCGGAAGGCACTGCAGGCACCACACTCCACCTCTGGAAAAGTGCCACGCAGCAGCATTTTCCCAACTCCGCAAACCAACCTGAGTGTTTCTTCTGGCCAAGGCTCCCATCTTAAACTCTTGGAGACTTCCCAAAATGTGATGAGGGAGGATCTCTTCACAGCCATCATCAAACTGTCTTACTTCTACAACACACATATAGAAATACTCAACCCCAGAGCCAAGTCACTAAAGTTTGGCTTAGCAAAACCAAAAGCCAGAGGTAAGATGTGAAGTTGAATCCTACCAGGAAAAGTCGGTGGCTTCCTGAGTGCCTTGGGGGAAATGGGGTGTCCTACAAGATATGACACCTCCCTGGGTCGGTATTTTCGGACGACATAATTCTTCCTCACTGGAATTCTCCCAGCATGATGAGGAAGGCGTGGAGCATGGAGCTTCAGGAAATAAACAGTCACAGTGCAGTTAGGTACACACTGACTCACCTTCATTCCAT
Organism: Atrichornis clamosus; assembly: GCA_013400975.1. NCBI lineage: Eukaryota > Metazoa > Chordata > Aves > Passeriformes > Menuridae > Atrichornis > Atrichornis clamosus. Next base: position 5,288 of record WBMZ01016593.1, on the reverse strand, counting down.
CTGATCCTTTTAGGATATGCAGAGAAGTCATATCAGTACAGTTCCTGTGACAGTCCTGTGAGCCCTGGAGAGGGACTCTCCACGAGGACAAGGGTATGGAGTGACAGGACAAGGGGGAATGGATTCAAACTAAAAGACCAGGTTTAGATTAGATATTAGGAAAAAATTCTTCCCTGTCAGGGTGGTGAGGCCCTGGCACAGGTTGCCCAGAGAAGCTGTGGATGCCCCATCCCTGGAAGTGTTCAAGGCCAGGTTGGACAGGGCTTGGAGCAACCTGGAATAGTGGCAGGTGTCCCTGCCCATGGCACAGAGTTGGAAATAGATGAGTTTTAGGGTCATTTCAACCCACATCTTCTGTGATTCTGTTATTCTTCCCCTACAAGACACGTTATACAGCTGTGCAGATACCAGCTTAGCTCCTGTCTTACTCCTCTGGATCCTGGTTTATAGCAGGGGCAGGGAAAGGAGAATTTTATATCACTTTCCCAAGAGATTTCTGCTGCTGTGTCACTCAGTGTCAAACGCTTCCACTCACACACTGAGTTTTGGAAGGAAAGCCATGAAAGCTACTGAACAACTTGCAGGTCTTATTAGACCAGAAAGCTAGAGATGTAATTTTGAAGAGGAAGATGATTTATCCTTCCATTTGAAAGGATTGTATAAGGACCAATAATCCTTTACTTTTGGAACCAGATGATCTGACATTTTATCATGATAAAAGGCAGGAGAGACAAAATGGAATGAGAACTCAACTGCAAGAGTGAGTTTTGGCTTAAGTAAATGGGAAGCACCCTCTGTTAAATACACAAAAAGAGAGTGTCAGTTCAGGCAGCTGTTTCTACCAGTAAAAATACTCATACATACTTTCTTCAGGTCCTCCACCTTAATTGCAAGTGCCTGGATGTCCTCTCCTTGCAGAACACGTGGAAGGGGTTTGGGCTCAGGCTCAGGCTCTTCTGTAATTGTTGAACTGGGCTGTCCCAAGGTCTTTTCCTTCTTGCCTAAAAAACAGATCAAGAGACCTTTTCTTCAGTCTCCCAAGGAAACATCATCTTCCTCTTTCAGCCTGGTTAATGATTTCCAGCTGTGTCATGTTCTGGGATTATTTATCTTTAAGGTTGCACAGAACAATTAAATTCAGCATCTCTTGTAATTGGAAAAAGCAAACTCTTGAGAAGCTGCAAGGACCAAAGTGGGTCAAGTAGGAGTGAACTGTCTCACACTTTATTCTAGGTGAGAGACAATGGGTAAGATAAATGCAAATAAATACAGATCGCTGCAGGTGGAACAACACATTCCTGGGAAGTTTCCAGCTCCAGCTGCAAGTGCAAGCACACAGATTCCCTTGCTCACCCAGCAGAATTTGGATCACAAACCACTGGATTTCAGAAGCTGCTGAGTAGCAGAACAGCTCTGAAATAGCCAAACCCGGGCAGAGCCGGGTGCGGGGCAGCGCTGCCGGCACCTCTGGGCCGGGCCAAGCTGAGGGGATCCCACCGCGGGCTGTTCCCTCCTTAACCTGCGCGTCCCTACCGCTGGGACCGGATCCTTTCCAAAAAAATTATCAGAATAATGGAACGGGGATCACTGGCTGCGGAAGGGGCTGGTTATGGTCGCTTCAACCGCGGCCGCGCCGAGGCCGCAGGCCCGGCCCAGCCGCCGCTGCCCCGCCGCGCTCTGCTCCGGGCCGTACCCGGGAGATCCCGGGTCCGGGAGCGACCGGCCCTCTGCGACGCCATGTCCCGGCCACCGGCACGGCCTTCGATCGCGACAGGTCGCGATAGGGAGCGCGGGCACCGGCGAGGCACCGCCCCCTGCTGGCGCTCCGCGGTACCGCGCCGCGGGGCGGGGCGCGCCGCACGCATGCGCCGCCTGCCGACACGCATGCGCCGTGCGGCCGCGGCACCGGCGGGGAGAACGGGACTCTCGGACACCGCGGGACACCTGGACACCGGGAACACTGGGACATTGGGACACCGGGGCTTCAGGACACCTGAGACACCGGGGCTCCGGGATGCAGGGACTTCAGGGACACAGGGCACTGGGCGACTAGGAACACCAGAGCACCGGCTCACCGGGCTCCAGGACACCAGGGACACAGGGACACCGGGGCTCTTGCACATCGGGGCTCCAGGACGCCAGAGACACAGGACACTGAACACTGGGCAACTAGGAACACCAGAGTACCGAGTCACTGGGCTCCAGGACACCAGGGACACAGGGACACCGGGCTCCAGGACACTGGGGACACCAGGAGACACTAGGATACAGGGACCTGCCCTACAGGACACCCCTTCCCCCCGACCAGTGCCCCCGTCCCAAGACCCCTCAGCCAGCACACAGCTGTTGTGGTTTATTATCCATCGTGGCCGCTTACAGCCCCCGCGTCCCGGCCACCGGGACCGTCCCCCGCCGGGGTCCCGCTCGGTGAGCGCCGGGCAGCGCCCAACGCCGTTGCAGCTGCCAGAGCAGGTCGGGCAGCAGCGAGTCCAGCACGGCCAGGCCGGCCCAGGTACACCGCAGGCCACTGGAGGAAGAGGCGGCGGGTGAGCCCCGGTGCACCGGGGAGATCCCCCCGGCCCTGCTCACGGCTCCCCGGGGCTCACCCGCCGTCCAGGAGCAGCCAGCCCTGCTGCTGCAGCGCCCGAGCCTCCCCCGGCGCCCCAAACACATCCTGCAGGCTGAGCTGGGGGGAGAAGTGCTCCCAGTGCTGTGTGCCCAGGGTGAGAGGAGGATGTTAGTCATGGGACATCAGTGATGGGTCATCAGCATCCCAGTGCCCAAAGGGGCTGCAGGAGAGCTGGAGAAGGGCTTTGGACAAGGACAGGGAGCGACAGGACAAGGGAGGAATGGATGACAAAGGACATTTGGATTAGCTACTAGGAAGAAATTCTCCTGTAAGGGTGGTGAGGCCCTGGCACGGGTTGTCCAGAGAAGCTGTGGATGTCCCACTTCTGGAAGTGTTCAAAGCCAGGTTGGACAGGGCTTGGAGCAACCTGGTCTAGTGGAAGGCGTCCCTGCCCAAGGAAGGGGGTGGAACAAGACGGGCTTTAAGGTCCCTCCCAATCCAAACCATTCCAATCCCTCCCAATCCAGCGTCAGGTCGATGTGGGGTGTTCCCATAGGTGGCTCCTCACCTCATGTGTGATGCCTTCATCCGTGCGGAGTCCCAGGGTGAGCAGCTCCTCCAGCCTGTGGGAACACGGAGAGCTGTGGGGCAGCACAGACAGGGAGGGGACGTGGGGGAACCCCAGTACTCACTGCTCCAGAGGGCTCAGCACCACCCGACTCCTCGTGCCGTGTCCCTGGCTCTGCACCTCCCGCATCCAGGCAACAGGCTCCAGGGTCTGGACGCGGGCTTCCCGGCTGCAGCCGCCTTCGCCCCGCGGCACGAAGCGCCCATGTGCCCCTGCAGCAGTGACGGAGGGTGACAATGGAGTTCAGGAGGCACATGGCCACACATGCCCCACTGCTGGCCCCCCATCACCCCCCTTACCTGGCCCCACGCCGATGTACTGGTCAGACCGCCAGTACGAGAGGTTGTGGGTGCTGAGGGCGCCCTGCGGGAGAGCACGGCACGGGGTGAGTGAGGGGCTGAGCCTGCTGGAGGGGCAGCATGGCATGGGTGGGGCACAGCATCAGGGGCATCCCACCTTCCGCGCAAAATTGGAGACCTCGTAATGTCGGAAGCCAGCGGCCACCAGCACAGTGCGGGCTGTCTGGTACATGTCAGCCAGCAGGTCCGGGGGGGGTGCAGGCAGGGCTCCCCCTCGGACCTGCGCCGCCAGCGCCGTGCCCCGCTCCAGCGTCAGCTGGTACAGGGAGATGTGATCGTCACAGAGCCCCAGCGCCGCCTCCAGCCGCTGGGCCCAGGCATCCCGGCTCTGTCCCGGCAGCCCGAACAGGAGGTCGATGGAGGTTCGGCCGGGGAAGAGCCCCCGTGCTGCCTCCACAGCCTTCTGTGCCTCCTCCGCCGTGTGCTCCCGGCCCAGCAGCCGCAGCTCAGCATCGTCCAGTGACTGCAGAGGGAGCGTGGTGACAGTGGGGTCATGGGGGGCTGCGGGGGCTGTGGTGGGGAAGAGCCCCTCTCACCTGGACGCCGATGGAGAGGCGGTTCACGCCGGCCGCCCTGAAGCCAGCGAGGTGTGATGTGCTGGTGGAACTGGGGTTGGCCTCCAGCGTGACCTCGGCACCAGCGGGGAGCTGGGTAGCCCCCGCCACAGCCTCCAACACTGCCGCAACAGTGCGGGGGCTGGCCAGGCTGGGGGTGCCCCCGCCGAAGAAGACGGAGGTGACGCTGTGGGGCAGAGGGTGGGAAGTTGCAGGGGGACACCAAAGGGCCCCGCGCTCCCCATGAGCCCCCGCCGTGCACCCACCTGTGCACCTGGCTGAGGCGGAGCAGGGTGAGTGCCTCCCGCACCAGGCAGGCGCGCACGGCTGCCTCATCCACTGCCGGCACCACGTACGTGTTGAAGTTGCAGTAGGAGCAGCGTTTGCGGCAGTAGGGCCACTGCGGGCACAGGATGTGTGGGGGACGGCCATATCCCCACCCCCAGCCACCCCCTTTAGAGGGGGGACAGCTCCAGCCTGGTGCATGGACCCCAGTGCTCCCCACCTGGCCCACAAAGCACAAGACCTACAAGTGCGACCCTTCATGTGCACGGCTCGGGGATCCCCCCAGCATCCTGCACCCGTGCGTGGCAGTGGAGCCTCATGTGCACCATGACGTGCAAGGCTGGGCTGCTCTCACGTGTGGAAGCTCCGGGGTCCCACACGCCCCCACGCCTGTGCAAGCCCCAAGCAGCCACATTCACCTTCCACCTGTGCAAGGTGCCCCATGCACGCCCTCACCTGTGCAAGCCCCGGGGCCCCCATGCACCCCCGCGTGTGAACCCGAGGTTCCCGTGTCCCCCCAACGTGGGGAAGCCCCGGGGTCCCTCTCCCCATGTGTGCAAGCCCCAGAACCCACGTGCGTCCCCGCGTGTGCAAACCCGTGCATCCCACACGTGTGCAAGCCCCGGGGTCCCCCGTATCCCCGCTCACGTGCACGTAAAGCGCGGCTGTGGCGGGGGCGGCCGGTTCTGGGACCGGTTCCGCGGCAGGACCAGGACCAGGACCAGGACCAGGACCAGGACCAGGACCAGGACCCGGACCCGGACCCGGACCCGGACCCGGACCCGGACCCGGACCCGGACCCGGACCCGGTGCCCGTCCCAGGCCGGCCCCGGCGGGCCGCGCCGCAGCAATCCCCGCCAGCGCCCGCCGCCACCCCCGCGCCGCCGCCATGG